>JANHFO010001567.1:137073-157003 GCA_032468095.1 Pareas carinatus
CTAAATACTAAATACTAAATACTAAATACTAAATACTAAATACTAAATACTAAATACTAAATACTAAATACTAAATATACTAAATACTAAATACTAATTTCCTATATGTTAAAATTTGTTAATGTACTACCCTTGAGTGTCAAGATTCTTGAGATACCCATGTAGGGTTCTATGGGTTCCCCAACTTAACTTTCTAAATACTTTTTAAAAATGATTAACTTACACAATCTGCCAAATGTCTACAAATTGTTGTTGTTCTTCTATACGTTCTTGTTTGGTTTCAGTTGAGAATATTCTATCATGAGATTATTACAATATTACATGATTTCAAGCCATTGCAAGAAACAATTATGAGGATAGTCACACTATTTGGGGAGTATGAGCAAGGGTGCCTATTTTACTTTATTTACTTTATTTAAACTTCTATACTGTCCTTCTGCACGTGGGAGTCAGGGCGGTATACAGTCATATAAAATACACAAATACATACATATTCCCATAAAAGTTATACAACACTGCCATATTTGTTTTTCCTCAATTAGAGACCAGAGGTTTAGTCATATACCTGGAAGAAGAAAGAGATAAAGCTAGAGTTTGATCCAAATACTATGAGGTTCTTCAAGCCTAAGATATTCTGTTGCTTGACACAAAGGACAACTAATTTGAGCAACAAGCAATTGTAAATGCATAGATTCTTCCTAGTTTTTTTCTTTAACTCTATTATTTTAATGGGCTATGAATGTTTATATTATCTTGTATCTATTGTTCATTGTCCAGAGTTATGTACCTATTTAAGACGGATGGCTATATACATTTCTTAAACAAATAAATGTACTTAAATCACACCAAGGTCATTTGACTCCATTGGTAAGAAATGCTGAATAGTTTGTATTGCATTCTCATCTTAAATGAGTTAAATGGTGGAGAAAAGATGAAAACAGTATCAGAAAATAAATATAGCTGTTGCATTTGTGTGCTACACTTGATTGAAGTAGGGAGGGTCTACATACTAAACATGGGAAATCAGAATTTTTTGGGGAAGTGTGGAAATTACTGATGGACATTTCTTCAAAGTTCTTTGGTTCATTTTGGTTCATTTTTAATCTCATATCATGTGGACATTTCTAGGTCTTCATAGGACCTGAAAATTAATAGTTGGGAATGAGTAGAGAAACACATTCACTACTTATGACCTGATTCACAAGTAAAACTGTATCATGGTTTAGTGTTATGTTAAGTATAAGCAGTACAAACATTAGGTTCACATGTTCTCTTTTCCTCTAGCTTCCCAATATGTCTGCAAAGGAAAAGTCAAGGATTCAGCTTCCACTTGAGCTTAAGTAGTGTAGTTTTGTGCCAGATTTAGCTGTGCATTTGGACAGGTGGCAAACTATAATTACTCTAAATTATGATGAAGTTTTTGATCTGTACAAGATTGCTCCAAAGGTTCAAATTCAGGGTTGCTTTAATTTTTACCATGATAACCTAAAGATAAAGAAAAATATTGCTTAGTAGCGCATCTGAATCAAACCAATATTTTAGTCTAATAAAATATATATTGTTATTAGTATAGAGTGATATTTTTATTTTACAAGCATTTAATAAAATATAATACAGAATAATTCAATTATTTCATTTTTAAATGTTACTGCTGTCTTTTCTTTGTTGTATGCTTTGATAATTTGGCATTATCTGGAATGAGATCATTTAGATTATTTTCAATTTGGAGTAAAAGTCCTATAGAGTTATATTCCCAAAGCTTGAAAAGTAACACTTGATTAGAATTTGACTAATTATACCACATTGAATTTTAAAAGAGTTTTGTCACCAAAGATAATGGGGAAAGTATTTCTTCTTTTAATTAAGGTTTCTAGAATGAACAAGTTAGCAAGTTATTAACAAGTTAATATTTAGATGCATGAGCCACTAATACCTTGTTTGCATTATTAATTCTCCTTCTAATTTTATGTACTCTTAAAGCATAAAGTTAAATTATTTCCTAAAGTTAACAAGCAAACAACATTCACAAGACACAAATACAATAGAGTCCTAGCAGCAGTGTAATCCTGTACTTACCTTTTCATGACATTTGTTGAACAACCCTTCCTTTTTGTCTGAGAACATCTGCATTCTGAAACAACTTTCTGACTTATCTTTTTTCAAATTGCCACCAACTCTAAGCAGCTTATAAGCAGCTTCTTTTCTGCATACTGAATCAGTGAACGTAGAAGTCTTTAAGTCCCCTTCCAAAGAACCAACATGTTGTTGAACCTCTAGGATCACTTGCTCTACTTCTTCTAATCTTTGTTGATGTGGTTCAGCATTCCTCTCCATTTCAGAGAGCTTCGTTTTAAGGCCGGCGCATACTAGCTTCATATCAGAGCTCATTAACTTTTTTGATGTGACAGCAGTTGATGTCTTGCCCGTTTCTTCCATTTTCCTTCAAGAGTTCAATATTCTTTTCCATAGATCAGATTTCTCGTGAAACACAATCTATCCTTTGCAGAACACTGTCAGCAATGCACATGTTTTCTGTTTAAAGGAAGCCACCTTCAGGTCCAACACACATCTATTTTCAGGAGAGTACAAATTTGTGCTATAAAGAGAGTAGAAAAGCATTCCTCTTCATGAAACACGCTGATTCTGCAAAGTGTTAGGATCAATAATTTTGGGCAAGGATTTTACTACCGATGAAGAAGACTTCTTTTTGCCAGTGGTAGCCATTATATCTATTTACATCAAGGCATAGAAGCTACATGAAAAGAACTGCCTCCAGAAGCTTTCTAAAAAACAGACACCTAATATAACAGATCAAGTTTAACTTAAAAGAGGATGCCATGACTTGGAGAAATAATCAGAATAGTTATGAAAAACAACTATTTCTTTTTTTTTAATATTCCTGAGAAAGTATCACAGGGTTCAGGAAGAAATTTGTCAAGCATCCTAACCTAACTACACTTGTAGAAAGTGACCATCAGTTCTTGGGGAAGTCAGAAGAACTATTTGGGCTTGTGGAATCTGACTTCACAAAGGCTGTTAGACATCTGAGAAGCGAAGGGCACTTTAACAACTATTTATGACCAATATGTGTCTAGTATCCAACTTGATCGGTGATGTGAGCCAAATGAGCACCCCTAAAGGGGAAGCTAAATTTGGGTGCTTGACATTTTTACAGCTTAATACTAATTGTTTCAAGTGCCAGCTGCTTTACAGAAAAAAATCCCTGGCACGCAGAGAATTTATTTCAAAGCATGTTGCAACACACATCCAAAAACAAGTATCTTATTATTGTAATTACAGTTTGTCAATTATACCCTGTATGTAAGTATAGAGCATGCACACCGAAGACAAATTCCTTGTGTGTCCAGACACACTTGGCCAATAAATTCTAATTTTAATTCTAAATAGTTCCTAAAATTTAGAAGCTGTTTGCCTACAAGCTGAACTAGAGATTCCTTTCTCCACACACTGTTATTTATTATTTTACTTATTTTATATCCTGCCTCTCAAGGCATCTAACAAATCAGGAATTGTACAATGGAATTGTATTGTATCAGTAGGACCTGCTTATGACCAATATGAGTAAATACCAGTCATAATACCTACTGTGTTTTCCCCAAAACAAGACCAGGTCTTCTATTAATTTTTCCTCCAAAAGACCCACTAGGGCCTATTTTTCGTTTAGGTCTTATTTTTGGGGAAATGTAGTACTAAATGCACCCATCTGGCTGACGATCTTAACTGGGACTTATTTTGGGGGTAGGGCTTATATTGCGAGCATCCTGAAAAATCATGCTGGGGTTTATTTTCCTGTTAGGTCTTATTTTCGAGGTAACAAAGTATTAGAAAAAATGGATAGCTGGTGTTTGGTCTTTGTTCTGCAATATGCAGCTGACATTCTTGTATATCACTTTAAAAAATGTTTGTATGTCCTATATTATACAAAAAACTTAGAAATGTTATGATTAGGCTCCACCCTAAAACACTGAATCCATTGAAATAAATACTATATATACTGCTGTTGTGTGACTCAATTTCCCCACTGATATTGAACTGAATAGTAAAGTTATTTTATGTTGGCCTTGGGATCCACTGGGGGAGTGTCACACTGGAGGTGATTGATAGATTAACAACAAACTCCCCTCCCTTCTCACCATTCAACCTACTCGCTCTCTCCCCATCTTTTTGCTACATGTGATAATTTGTATTTTTACAATATTTTATTCTTATTATATACATGTTTTGTATAGTCTTATTCCTTTTAACATTGCAAACTACCCAGAATCAATTCGTGGTGAGATGAGCAACAAAAAGATTTAATAAAATAAATAAATAAAGATGCATACTTTTTTTATAGACGGCAAAGAGGTTTTACAAGCCAACAAAGAAAGAAAAGAAGTCCCATATGGCCATTTCTAACTTATTAGCTTTCAACAACAAGGCATACTCTTGATGGGATTCGAACCTGGGCTGAATGACATGTTAGGCTAATGTCTTAGCCACTAAGCCATAGGTTCTTCCTTTCTTTGTTGGCTTGTGCCAGGCGATCTATCAGATTTTTTTTTTATGAGGCAAGGCAGCTGGTTTTTTCTTCTTCTAAATACAGAAGGGAGCAAACTGCTCTGTGTTACCTTTCAGCCCCAGATTAGGGGCCATAGCAGGCAGCTGCTAGGTGACATACTTTTTTATAGACAGCAAAGTAGTTTTACAGAACAACAAATAAAGAAAGGGAGTCTCAGATGGCCTTTGTTGCTTTGTAAAACTTCTTTGCTGTCTATAAAAAAATGTGTCACCTAGCGACTGCCTGCTATGGTCCCTAGTCTGGGATTGAAAGGCAAAACGGAGCAGTTTGCTCCCTTCTGTATTCAGAAAAAAACCAAGTGTCTTGCCTCATAAAAAAGTCAAATATGCATACATTTCTTATTATGAATATGGAATTTATACATACATACTCACAGGTGTGTGACTCATTATAGATAGTCGTGCAACTTACAACCACAACTGAGCCAAAAAATTCTGTTGCTAAGTGAGACAGTTGTTAAGTGAATTTTATGACCTTTCTTGTCACAGTTGTTAGGTGAATCATTACAGTTGTTAAGTAAGTAACACAATTGCTAAGTGAATCTGACTTCTTTATTGACTTTGCTTGTCAGAAGGTTGCAAAAAGTGATCCCAGGACCCAGGGACACTCCAACCATCATAAATATGAGTCAGTTGCCAAGTGCTTGAATTTTGATTAAGTGAACAGGAAGATGCTGCAATGGTCGTTAAGTGTCAAAAATGGCCATAAGTCACTTTTTTCAGTGCCATTGTAACTTTGAACAGAATGAATTTTTTTAAGTTGAGAACTCGCTGCAAAAGTAGAAGACAATTAGCTTATAATTTCCAAACAGATAAAACTTGATTGAAAAGGGATACCAGTTATTTATCCTGTTCTATTAGTTAGTTTTGGAAAAATACCAATTATGAGCTTTTCTGCAACTTCACAAAAGAGTACTGGAAGATTGAATCTCTTCATACTTTCTTTGTTCTTTGATAGGAGGATCCAGAATATTTTACGGAGCATCTAATGCCCTTCAAGATGTCTGGAAAAAAAACTGGTGAGAGATGCCAAAAAATGCAATATAAAATCAAGGGGAAAATAAATAAAGTAAAAGTAAAAATTAAAATCTTGGTAGGAGATAAATAAAAAGCATACTTCTTGTTGTCAACTTCAGACGAATGGATTTCAAAGGTCATAAAGCAACCTTAACAAGGCCTTAAGATTGTACATAATTTCCACTCAAATGCCAGAATTATTCCAAATAGGTACATTGCTTGTTTGTTTTTTCATATGTGATGGTCCATTCCAACCTGTATTGGAACAATTGTTAGGAAATCAAGTGAAACTGCAGTATCAAAACTTGGAATCTGTAGTTTTTATAGGGGTATGCTAGAAAGGCAACATTTCATGGCTGAATGTAGACAACATTGGCAGCATTGACTAATTCAGTATTTCTGTGTGAATATAACTGCTAAATATAGCCATATAAAAAACCACTCTATGCCTTAATGAAAACAGAATCTCTTTGACAGTTAAATTGATGGTACCAAAATTAATAATGTTGAATACCTTCGATACCTCATTTTGCTTAATCCACTGGTCTTTCCACCTGTATTCACTATGAACAGCCATTCTAAAAAGGAATACAGGAAGTCCTCACTTACCAGTCATTCAGTGATAGTTTAAAGTTATAACAACACTGAAAAATGAGACTTATGTCTGCTCCTTAGAGTTACAGGCTTTGCAACATGGTTTACTGTCACATAATCACCAATTGCGATCTTCACAGCCTGTTTCTAACAAGGAAATTCAATGGGGAACCCAGCAACAAGTTATGGTCACGTGATATCATGCTTAATGACCACACCACTTGGCAACAGAGTTGTTGATTCCTATTGCAGTTGGTAAGTGAGAACTACTTGCAGTTACATACTGGTGTCAAATCCCTGGAACAAATGGTTTGCAAATATTTCAGGGCAAAAGCTATGGATTTTTAAAAAATATATAAAATAGAGCAATAGTCATTTTAAAATTTTATTTCTGAATGCAGTTACACACCTTGACTTTTATTTAACACAGAGGTGCCCAACCCCAGGTCACTTTGGAGTTGGTCTGTGGAATGGAACTACACACATGTGCGCAATGCATTTGCTGGCTGCTCGCACCTCCTGCCAGTCCACAAAGCCAGAAAGTTTGGGGAACTGTGATTTAAAAGAAAGCATTTGAGGCAGTTTACTATCATATGAAAAGCACTTACATGGTGCAATCATAATCCTGGCCAGATCTTCCCTCCAAAACTGTTCATTCTGAGTTTTTTTTTCAAGATATGTAAAAAGTTATCAGACATTTAGTAGCAATAGGAAACGAGAAATCTCAGAGCTGTATGTTGTAACTATACTGCATTTACAAAGGCGGACAATTTACTGAATCGAAATCAACATGCATAGTTTAATGAAAAGCTTAGTCCAGTCACGACCCTGGAGTAAGACCTTTTTTGTATGGACACCTGCAAATTTTAATACACAAATTTAGTTTAGCAACTGAACAGAACTGTTGCTGTCAACTAAAATGATACTGTCAGCTAAATCCTTTTGACAGGTGGACATTTGCAGCAAAGCATCGGAACTAGTGTTTGTACTGTCTTCTAAACAATGTAATTGTCTGGTTTTGATCTCTGACATATTTGCTTGACTGATATCAGTGAAAAAGGGTCATTTAAAATTTTAATAGTTACCACCCATCACCATACGTGCACATTTCTGAATACCTGAGACCAAAGTTGCACATCAGTGGGTATAAGGAAGACTTCAGAGTAGCTAGGAAGTATTTAAGATGTGCATGTATTAATGGGCCATAGTGGACAACAGCAAAATGTGGGTTCTGTCCATGAACTTGAAGTCAAGGTGGCTGTGTCCAGGTTTCCAATTCAGGGCATCACTTGAATATATAGGCATATTTCGCCTAGTGATACAAGCAGGTGACATATAACATCTTCAGGGGGAAGAGCTTTATGATATACAAGCATTACAAAGCACATAGCATCAATTGTGATTTTCAAATCATGCCTAAAACCAGAAACCCTAATGTGGCTATGAAAGTTTCAGCATTCTGGGGATTACAAATGCGATCCTGGGAGGCAATCTGCGGCCCACAAAATATTAACAATCAATTTTACAATAATTTAAATCAACTTATGCTGCTGACATACTTCAGTTGCTTGCTTCCTTCCACACTTGATGAATTTATTTATTTATTTATTTAGATTTATATACCGCCCTTCTCCTGAAGGACTCAGGGTGGTCTACAGAAAACATGAAAAAAATTTAACATTGAACTGTAGCCCACACACACATTGGCTGTGCAAAACAACTGGAATCATACTGATGAAGCAAGTAAATGGAGCATGCCGTCAAGAACCATGATCCCCATCTTTGTAAAGCTTTAAGGAAATTAACTCTCAGCACTTACCTGAGCTCAAGTATTTATTACAGTAATATATTCTGAACCCAGGTATTTTGCTTTGTGGAAGACAAGTTAAATAGCTGTCAGAAGACAGGCTCAACCTGAAAAGTGCCACATCTTGCTAACTGAATGACCAAGAATCATGAGAAGAAGAAGCCTAGAAGATGCTCATTATTAAAAATTATCTAACAGAAGACCTAGCAGTGGACAATTTACTGGTTACTGCCTTCCATGAGAAGAAGAGCTATGTTGTACTCCTGTATATTACCTTAATCAGCACATATGACTTCATAAATTAGCAACGGTAAGTCAGCACAAGTTGCTCCTATGGAAACCTGTGTCCTCTCCTCTCCTCTCCTCTCCTCTTCTCTTCTCTCCTCTCCTCTCCTCTCTCATTTGGTGATGTGTGAGATATAAGTTGCTTACATAAATAAAGTACTTAACTAGTCAGAGTAACTCAAGAAAAATACCCAGTGGGGAAAAAAGATTTATGATCTCTTGACTGAACATTAGTCAAAATGTGCTTTGGAAAGTAGTCAGAGTGTTTTCCAAGGCTTTTCACTAGAATGATGTGGAGGATATCAAGATATATATGAAAATAACCCGGGGTAGTAGCAATCAAAGTCTAATGGTCTATCTCATGCTAATGCGTTTCACAAGTTTTCACCCTCTGTGACACAAATTGCTTGTTTGTTATAATCCTAGCAGGTCATTAAACGCTATCAAGCTTTTGTGCTGTAAGAAAGAACAAACTGAACTACTTTCCCCAAAGAAACTTGACTTTATATTGCATTTTTGCACAGATTTAGCATCTCTCACCAGTTGATTCAGAGTCCCTATTTGCTGAAGGCTGCCTCTAGGCAGCTTAAATTTATGGTATCTGGAATTCAACATGACAAACGGGCTCAGCTAGAAATGTTCCTGCAATAGATTCCAGCTCTGGACATTTTTGGCTTTATGCTGCTTACTGGGGTATATCATCATTCACAAGTGCCTGTCATACTGCTACTGCAATTCTTTACCAATTGACCGCAGCTTATTGTATATTATAATGCTCCAAAGTGTATCATTCTCAGTTTCCCAAATTTGTTAGATCAGCGGTAACCAATCTTTACGGCTTGGATGCCTGGCTGGGGGACGGAGAGGAAAACTGTGCCATGCAAGCGACAGGCTGGCACACGTGCACGCATGCAGCCCTTGCATGAGTGGTGTGCTGGTGCGAGTGGCAGGCTGGTGCGCTTGTATGCCTTTACCCCCCACCCTGTAGGGAGGGGTGTGGTGTCATTGGCGGTAGGGGGAAGGCATGCTCGGCTCGGCCTGATAAAAGGATAGCCCGACTGTCGAAGGCACGACTCTGCCATGATGGCGCTCAGCGACAAGGACAAGGACAAGGCCAGGGTGCGGGCTGCCTGGGGCCCTGTGTGCAACTTGCGTAAGTTGAGCTGCGCGTGCATGCACACAGTCCAGCCAGTCACATGGCTCAATTCCAAATTTGATGATTCATTCTTTTTTCCAAGCCTTCATAAATGCTGCCTCAAATCCTACTAAAGTGGCAACACTGCTTTTTTGAATTTTTGTATTTATCAAATTTATTTGCCCATTTTATCATGAGGGGACTTTTTACTTTAACTCCATTAAAATTAGAGGTTATGTTTTGTTCGTATAGAGAAGACTATACGAACAAAACATAACCTCTAATTTTAATGGATTTAAAGTAAAAAGGCCCCTCATGATGAAATGGGCAAATAAACGTCTACCTGTATCTATATCAAATGTCTGGCATTTTACCCCCATCTAGAATTTTGAGAATTCCCATATTTTGCTAAGAATTCCGAGAATTCTTCTCAAGAAATTCTTACCCTGCGCTGCCTCCATGTTCTACCCCACCAGAGATGTAAAGATGTAAGAGGTATCTGGACAAGGAAAAGAATGCTTAAATTACTTTTTAAAATAATTACAATTGATATTCGTTAATATTTAACTCTACTGTGCAGAGAAAGACCATCTTTAAAGACCATTGTCACCGACATGTTAATTCTTTTGTGTTGTATTTTCTTATTTCAACAGGTATTGCAAAATATTCTATGATTTATTGATTTGCTTGTTTGTTCATATAAACAGTCGGCAGAAGTATACAGTCTCCCTGTATTTCCCGTACATGTCTATTTTCCTGTTATAAGCCTTCAGGCCAAGAATTATGCTTCATCAGCCATCCACTTAAGTTCATGAAAGAGCCAACTGTGGATTCTTAGTTATGAATAATCCAAGGTTTGGAATATAGCTACTTGACCGTCTGTAAACATTTGCTTCAAAAAGAAAAAAAAAGTGTGGAAAATTGCCTACTACAGCAAAAACCGTTTAGTACCGATCAACATAGCAAGAAACTATATATGACTCCATAAAGAATCCTAACAAGAAAACCGTTTTTTCCCCTGGGGAATATGGCAATGGTTCTTTGTAGATTTTAATCAGGAATAGGAAGGATTGATAGAACTGAATTGAAAAATATCTTCTTAGTTTAAAACAGAGTGACTGGGCTTTGCCATCTAAAATGACCTGATTAGGTATCTTTAGGTGACTACAGCTTTCTGAAGAAAGTGAACGAACATTTCTTGCTTGAATTTCCGCGTCTTGAGTGATCAGTTGTGTACTTTGTGAGAATTTGGACAATCTAAAATAACTGCCATGTCTTTGATGATAAATGAGCATGGTGTCCATGGGTCATCCCAAAGGTTGTCTGCAGCTCTATTCTGCCTTTTCTTCTTGACCCAAAGGAAACAAAAAGTGTGTGTGCGCACACACTCACACAAAGCTTTGCTCAATGAGTCAGAAATAAAGAATGAATAGTATTTATTTTGTCTCTGACTACAATGATTTTACCACCTGTTCATCAGTTCTGAAGCTTGACTTCCCATATCCTAAGATAACTGTTTGCAAGGTGTTCTGCAAATACCCTGTGGTAATAAATCATGATAGAACAACTATTCTTCATTGCTCATTGTAAATTCAGTGAAGACTTTTCTTCACATTATCTCAGTCATGAAATGGTGGTAAAAAACAGGACATCTTGGCTACTCTGGTTCATTACACTTGGCATGCTCTTTTTGGGGCTTTCTTCCTGCTTCCAATGTTCTTGAAAAAGCAAGCAGAATGCTGCAAATTGTGCTATGTGTTAAGACAAATCTCCTTTACATGTGAGCCATTTGTCTTGTCTTTCAATATTTGTATGGCTTTAAAATAAACGATTTCCTTCAACAAGTGCCAACTGATTGAAAATGGTTGGCACGCTAATGTCAGGATTGCATTTAGAAGCGTATCGTTTTCCACTTCAAAATGAAATAAAGCTTAAGTGTACACCTGTTGTTCATATCTCCATTTTGCTATCTTTGTCGGGCTTGTCCTTCTTCCTTTCTCACCTGCTGTGGTATCCCTTTCTTACATTACAGTGCATTGACTGGCGCCCTCTTTCAATAACTTACACAAGGGTCCCAAAAGTCTTCACAAAAAAGTTTACAAAATGCTCTTTTTTGTAAACTTGCTTTTTAGAAGGTCCACCGCTCTAAATATGTTAGTTACTAAGATTGAGGCTCTTAGCGTTCAGATAGAGTACCGACTGTTTATGCACCTACAACCTTGTTAGAGAAACCAATAACTGATCACTAGCTATGATTCCGCTAATCACCTTCTAGCTTCTTTCCTGCCCTCCTGAAAGAGAATTTGGAACTGAGAATGAATCCTTCAATTTTGGCAAGACTCTCTTTTTGCTGAAGGTGCAAGGGACATAAATATTAAGAGATTTTCAAGAAAAGGGGCAAATTTCTACTATCTCAAAGAAAGCCAGTTTGGTCTAGTGGTTAAAGCATGAGGCTAGAAACCGGGAAACCATGAGTTTTAGTCTTGCCTTAGGCATGAAGGTTAGTAGGGTGACTTAGGGTGAGTCAGTCTCTCAACCTAAAGGGGTGTTGTGCGGAAAACAGGAGAAGGAAGAAGCATTAGGTATGATTGCCACTTTGAGTTATTTAGAAAAGGTGCGATTTTAAGAAATCTAAACAAAAGAACATCTCAACAAAGATCCCTGAGGCCAATGATGATATACTGTCATTCTTAGTAGTAATATATGAAGACATTGTACCAAATAAAGTGGTCCTACGAATTCTTTTCAGGGAGTCATTCTGAGGACATCTCCAAAGCATGCAAATATACATGGAAGCAGCTGAGTGGCTTTGAAAAGTTAAAGAAAAATCAGGGGAAATGATAGTACTGATTACTCTTGCAAAACAGCAGTTAGCTTCCATCTGAGTGATTAATGCTTCCAAACTGTAATCCTCAATCCCAATTTTACTGCCTGGAAATGTCCTCCTACAAGATTATTTCATCTAACTTCAGCAAAGTTCCTCAAAGTCTGGCAGATTTCCCTTGGGGATTAGTGGAGAATTTCTTTCCCCAAAGCTAATTCCAGCTTTACAGTTTTTCTCAGGACCTCAGCAATGGAAAGAAAAGGTTAAATATCAGTGATTTCAGCAGACAGTTTTTAAAGATGTTGTTGTTGTTGTTGTTGTTGTTTTTGTTGATGATGATGATGATGATGATGATGATGATGATGATGATGATGATGATGATGATGATGATTGAATGGACAAGCTGATGTAAGTCTGTATACTATCCTATATAAACTAGTAGCATGTCTTCAGAATGCATTTGGCCCAAACAAACATTTTTCACAAAATCAATTTAACAATGCAACTTTTTATGAAAAGCAGGCAAAGAGTGGAAGATCATATGCTTAATAACAAGCCTTACGTTTAGTTAAAATTATACCTCTTAGTTTTAACTTAATTCCCATTGTCCGTTACATCTGAAGATTCCTCCATAGGTTTAACAGTCACTGTAGTCATGTTTCTTTTTCTTTCTTAAAAATGACTCCATTCAAAAGAGGCTCAATTTGAATTTCTTAAGGCAGAAAAAAATATATGATGTGATAAATTATCCACTAATAGTGCACATGGCTACTTCCAAGAAACCGATCTGAAGAAAAATTCCTGGAGTTCTGAGGTGAAAGCCAGAGGTGTCATAACTCTGAAGAAGGCGAATGAAAGAAGCACTGTCTCCAGGTTGCCCAAGGAGCTGTACTTTGTTTCATGTTTTGGAGACAGCTTCCAATCTTTGGTTGCTGTCCAACTCTGTTCTGGCAGCTCGCATCCGGTATTAAGAATTTATAAACCACAAAAGCCTTTTTCTTACAAGAAGGTTAACTGTAGAAGGTTAGCCTGAAAAGATTTTTAAAAGGGAGAGCAACCGAGGGGGTTATGTGGAAAATAGGATACAACAAGAAATGGTTTCTGACTTCCATCAGAATCAACTTAAAAATACCACTAATTTGATTTTCAAAGAAAGAAAATTTGGGCTGATAAAAATTTTCATTCAGACAACATCAGAGCTCAGCCCTGAAATGTCTTCTTTTATAAACTATTTTGACAAGTTGTTCTATGTTTCTTACTCAAAGAGGCAGAAAACATTTCCCACAATGTATGATAATCATGATAGGATACCCCATTACTCCTAAATATGCACATGTTTAGGAGAAATAAGGTATCTGCTTCTATCACAAAAATACATTAGACATTATCTCAGCAGAAATAATATCCCTAAACATCAACCCAGGTTCCAGTTGTACATCAGTAAAAATGATCTTAGATTCCCCACCCCTAACCCCAATAAATAAGGCTGTACAACTCAGCCAATATTAAGCACAATTTAAATGTAAGTATACAAACAAAGATATCTTCAGGAGTTGGTTATAGAAGAAATAGAAGAAGAAATCACTTTGCTCAAGTGCATGTTTCAGATTAAGCCAAAGTGAAAAAAGAAAAAAGAAAGCCAGTTTCTATGATAAGATCTTGATCACCATTTTCAAAGAGATTATCTTGAAACTGCTTTGAAGTTCTGAATCTCATTGATAGGAAACTAGAGGAAATGTGGAATGAATCAAAGAAGTTGTTAATGATGAATATGAAAAGAGACCGCCAGAGACCAAGAAAGAGAAGAAAGCAAGCTGGATATCAGAATAAATGGTGGAATCTGCTAAGAAGAAAAGAAAAAAACAAGAAAGATGAAGGTCTCAAGAAGCAGCTTAACAAAGAAATTTAGAGAGCTGTTACAGGAGACCAAAAGTTGTATTTTACAATAGCATCTGAAAAGCCATCAAAGGTTAAATTAGATATGGAAAAACAAGGAAAGTTTTTGAAAAGATCTTTGAATTCAGAAGGAAATCCTACCTCAAATTGGCATAATAAAGGATGTCAATATATATTAAGTGACTAGCTATTGGTACCCATGCTCTACTACTGGTATAATTAGCCGCAAGCACTTTGCAGGCCTTGCCTGGTCTCCCGGGCCTCCACACCTGGTGTTTTTGCAGACAAGGGTAGTGATAGATTGGGAGGTAGGGAGGAAAGCTGGACACTGTAAGTCTTTTCAAAATCTTTATTCAAACAGTCAAAAAGAACAAAGAGGCCTCAGTAGGCCTTCCCTGCCCCTGCCCCTGGCATTTTTTTTGCAGAGAAGGAGAGTGATAGGTTGGGGTGGGGTGGGAAGGAAAGCTGGACATTGTAAGATTACCTATTTGGAAATTCTGTAAAGTAGAGATGTTAACATCCAACACACCTTAGAAGATATTCCCTATTCACAACTATCTATAGCACTAGAAGCTAGATCACCACTGCAATCATTTTCCAGTTGGAAGGTTGTAGGAATGTATTTATTTACCCACTCAATGCCCATCTCAAATCCATGACTCTGAGCAATTAACAACAATTAAAAACAGCATTTAAAAACAAAACAGTAAAGATAACAACGCATATAATCTGCAGCCAATGTAAATCAAATTACCAACAGCACATCTATATAGCCACTACTTTGGATTCCCTAGGCCTGGTGACAAAACTGTGACTTTAAGGCCTTGCAAAAGACTGACAAGCCAATCTAATCTCTGAGGGGATGATGTTCCAAAGAGTGGGAACTACAACAGGATTGATATATGCATCATGGTAAGTAGCAGAAATTTTCTTTTGTAAAGGCTCTAGCCAAATTATGCCAATAAATATGGAGAACAACACAATGGTCAACTGATTGTAAAGTTCTACATAATTATACCAAAGAAAGAAGATTTAACCGAATGTACAAACTATCAGATTATACTTAATTTCACACACTAGCAAAATAATACTTATAATTATACAACATAGATTACAGCCTTACATGGAAAGGGAAATGCCAGATGTTCAAGCTGGTTTTGAAAAAGGCCAAGGAACATGAGATGTTATTACTGATGCGCATAATTGAGAAAGCCAAATAATATATCAAAGAGAAGTCAGTGTGTGCTTCATTTATTATAGTAAGCCCTTTGATTTTTTTTCAACCATGTCAAGCTGTGGAATGTGCCTTAGAAAATGGGAATCCCAGAACATTTTATTATTCTCACAATATGAAACCTATGCACAAATCAAGAAGTCGCATTATGGACATAGTGAAATGAATTGGCACGAGATTGGCAAAGGAATGAGGCAAGGTAATATGCTCTCTATAAGTTTAATATATTAGATTATTATGGTTGATTGCACAGTCAGCCAAATGTTTAGGCTGGATTTGACATTTTTTCTCCAACTATCAAGTCCTTCCCAAGGACCTGGGATGAGCAGATGTTGTTTAATAATAATAAAGATATTGTTGCAGGATGTAAGTGGTTCCAAGCCTTTTGCAATTGATTGATGGTGATTTTGTCAATGCCGATGGTGTTCACGTGATGTTTCAGATGTTTTGAAATTGCACCCAAAGTGCCTCTTACTATTGGTCCTATCTTTGCTTTCTTTGGCCAGTGTGTTGTCCTGCTCACTCACACACATAACCGTGGTTTAGTGAGTTTATTAATATTCCCTTCACTAAAAACCCAGAACTATCCTAAATCAAGTTCAGCCACAAGCAGACCAATGCTTGTCCACAGACCAATGGCCAATGAATCTATGAGGCACCTGAAAGTTTTCCAATCAAAATAAATCTGCCAGGCACGCTTAGATCCACAACACAAGAGGGTTCATGAAGCAAGAAAAGTCCAGAGTTCACAAGGCATAATTCATGTCAAAGCATGGTGTCAATCCAAGGCAGGAATCACAACTACCAGAAAACACACAGCTAAATAGCCAGCTTCTGGTGCAGCCATCAAGAATGGTGAGGCTTCCTTCTTGTGAGCAATCTGGCTGACTTTCACTGCTCCTGACTTTTCTCTGCCCTATGTGTTCTTGGAACAGGTGCAGAAAGCTGTTCCTCTTCCTCATCCCTGACCAGCTGCAGCTGTGTGCTTTGACCACCTGAAGCCTCAGAACTGCCCTACTACAGCTGTGCTACAGCTAAATCACTCTCAGACGGCTGCTTGGAGCCATTGACCAACTCTCCTCCTGACATGCCAGAAACTAGTTATCCTCCACCAAGCTGACATCTGGAGAGTTATCTGAGGAAGCATCCAGGGGAATCTTCACACACAGTCATTCTACTTCTATTTGCATGTCTTCCTATTTTATTACAGTCTCCAGTTCTTTGCCTTTTAGGATTGGTATAAAGGAACCATCAGTCAAGAAATATGTCACAAGCTAATATTAGTTAGGAATTAAGGCCTTGGAAAAGATATTGAGATGCTAGAATGTTTCTACCTTCAAAGATCAAAACTGTACAGGCAATGGCCTTTTCTGTTATGCTCTATAGAAGTGAAACCTTGGGTTTGAAGAAGCAGATTAGAAAAAATATTAATGCTTTTGAATTCTGGCATTGGAGAAGACTCTTGAAAATAACATGGATAGCCAAGAAAACAAATGCATCATTGAACAAATCAACCCAGTGTTATCATTTGAGGCAGAAATGGCTAGGTGCAAATTATACTTTGGACATAGTATACAAAGATTTAGATCTCTGGAGAAAACAATAATGTTGGGATAGATAGATAGATAGATAGATAGATAGATAGATAGATAGATAGATAGATAGATAGATAGATAGATAGATAGATAGATGATGATCAGTAGCCCGGTGGATGAAATTAATTATAGCAGCAATGGGTGCACTGTTGGAAGACCTAATAGAGCAATGTGGTTGCTAAAAGTTAACACCAATTTGATGACACATAATCAATCAACTTTGATTATTTTAATAGTAGAATTATTCATAATTAGCTCTTTCATTGTGAACCATGGCCCGCAAAAATATTTAACTCTTCCGGGTTCATGTTCTATTTCATAATTCCGTGAAAGAATAGAGTAAAGAAAGAACATTGCTGTAATGTTTCTGATTGCATGCTATTTGTTTATTAAATGACAGAGGATGAAATATTCATTAAAGTTTGTTCATACAAAACAACAAACATTGGAAATATAGTGGTATAAAAGTAACCAGACAATCCTATTTGTGCTTATTCTTATGTACAAAGGGCTGGTTTTCGATTGATTCTTCAGAGAATAGCTTGATTATAGTAGTTTTTTCAGCATCAATAACAACCACCATTTGCTTTTATTTGTAGGTTGCATCCTTGGCCTCCTAAAATGTCCAAATCATAATAGTATAAATAATAGTATAATTGATCAAGTGCCAATTTTGGAATGAGACCAGAGCAGCATTTTTTTTAAAAAAAAGAAATGGTTATAGCTATGCAAATCTTTTAAAAGCAAACCTTCAAAATGTGCAAGAACAGTTTGGAAGCAACTCTCATGGCATTCTCTGCATTTAAGGGCACACAAAACCACTTAGATGAAAAAAGAGTTCTTGCATATCCAGGGTACCCCTTTCAAAAGATTTGAACAGGCCTTTCAAACTACATTCTTATACCCAGCATATACAATTTTGCCTTTGTCTGCTTTGTGACTTATTTAAAAATGCACTGAGATGCTAATTATGACAGTAATTTACAAGTTATTTGCATCAATGGCAAAAAGGATTTTAAGAAACTGTGTTTGATAAAAATCCCAGAAGCCAGATTTAGCAGATAAAAGTGTATACACCTAGAACAAACTTCTTCTCTTGCTATTAAGCATTTCTGTGTATAATCTATGATTCTTATAAAAAGTATATTCAAGCTACTGTATTATCCAGAAAACTCCTTAAAATATCCTTAGGTTTTGGTGATTTCAAGATAGATTCATATTATTCCTGGTTAAAAAATAGTAATTAAAAGACCTCAGTAAACAGGTTTTACATTGTACATATTGTGATTTATTATTATATCACCAACTAATTATGCTGCATTACCCAAAACAGGTTGACCAAATCTCTACCTGAAGAGCTTGCAAACTGACCTGAAGATCATGGCATGATTAATTTTAAGGTGAAGGGGGGAAGGTTTTGCAGTTATGGCTGACTGTTTAGTACTGTGAATCCAGGGGACCCTTTGGGATCATTTATTTATAATTAGGGTTTCACTCAACAGCATATATTTTATCAGATATCCTTAAGAATTTTAGTTATTTAATAGTCAATGACATAACATATATTTGCATTTGAGTAAAACCATTTCTGAGGAGTAGAGGAATTTCAGGCATATTTTTAGAAGAGGAGACAATCCCCCTTTTTAGGAAAGATGCTGTCATCTTTCCTCTATACGGTGGTAAATTTAAAACAGTGTGCTAAAAGCTGACGAGGTATGGTTTTTCAGTATCTTTGAAAGAAATTAATGTTCATTACTGATCATAGGAAGCTTACTGTACTTGATTCTCTGTTCTGGCTGGGATATATACAATAAGAAACATCTACAAAGATTTATTATTACCATTATTTTAGGGTTACACATATTTATACATATTTATACCCTGTGTGTGTATTTACTGGGATTTTGTATAATCATAATCCAAATGCTGCTTAAATTAACACCATCAAAATCTGAGTACAAGGTTTGATGTCATTGTCCTTGCTGGTACAAAGCCTACTCTTTGATCATTATGTTCCATTTGGAACATAAATTCTCTTCAAGTTCTCTGAACATCTTTATGCAATTGTTCCTTTTCCTTGACATTCCAGCTAGTAATGTACAGCTGGCCACTTGTCAGGTTCTCTTCATGGCTTGGATTTCATATTGATTCTTTCAAATTCCAGCTTGTATATACATTTGCCAGAATGTAGCATTACAGTATACCTGTTCCTGGAACATACCATTTAAAGCTGCCAATGGCATATTGCCCGATCAAAAAAATATACATAAGAAGCATTGCTTATCCCAGTGAAATAGGTTTAAGAAAGTGCTACTTCTCTCAGGATAAGCCATTCAAGAGAGAACAGTACGTTGCAGAAAATGTACCATTTTCTTCTTGATGAATATATAAACCGGTCTTTTAAAACCTAATACTTCCATGATCAAATTTCTCTACCACAATGGTACATATTCTCAACACTTTCAAACACAGTAGTTAATATTTGTATTCTTTTTTTCCCCTCACAGAAAGTCAGGGATTCATCAAAATCTGCATATACAGATCAAAATCATTATAATTAAGGCTACTAATTTTGATTCAAAAAAGATGCAGACTAATCAACCCCTTCACATCTTTGTTTTTCTTTACAGAGATCTGAAGATGATTCGCATTTGATAAATTTTTGATTTTGTGGAACCTCAAACACTACTGCAGCTGGTGAGGGTATATTGACATACAAATCCAAAGAGTTTTATCACGTATGCAAAATGTTCTTATTATTTATTATTTAGACTTATATACCGCATAATAGTGCTTTACAGCACTCTCTAAGCCAGTGGTCGCCAACCTTTTGGGCCTCGGGGACCACCAAATTCATAATTTGACCACCAATATGAATTTTTTTAAAAAAAGATGCATACATTTGTAAAATAATGATCAGAGAACTTCCATTTTATTAATATAAAAGGCACCTATTTAATAT
>JANHFO010001567.1:198627-213905 GCA_032468095.1 Pareas carinatus
TTCCATCCTTCCGAGGTCAGTAAAATGAGGACCCAGATTGTTGGGGGCAATATGCTGACTGTGTAAACTGCTTAGAGTGTGCTGTAAAGCACTGTTAAGCAGTATATAAGTCTAAATAATAAATAAATAAACAAGTGTGTTATGTTTTAAAAGTTATTCAGTAAAAATGTGCAAAACTGAATGTAGCTCAAAATACGATACTCAGCTGTACATCTCCACCCCAGGCCACCCCAACGATGCCATGGAAGTAATGTCCCAGTGTCTTGAAGCCATGTGGGCCTGGATGGGGAGAAACAGGCTCAAGCTCAACCCCTCCAAGACAAAGTGACTGTGGCTTCTGGTGGCCCGATATTGCCAGTTGATTCCATCTCTGGCTATCAGGGGCGAGTCTTTAGCCCCCGCAGAAAGGGTCCGCAACTTGGATGTCCTACTGGATCCACAGCTGTCATTGGAAGATCACATGACGGCCGTGGCCAGGGGGGCTTTTTATCAGGTGCACCTGATTTGCCAGTTGCGCCCCTTTCTAGATCGGGACACCTTATGCACAGTCACTCAGGCACTTGTCATTTCCCGTCTGGATTACTGCAATGTTCTCTACATGGGGCTCCCCTTGAACCGCATCTGGAGACTGCAGTTAGTTCAGAATGCAGCCGCGTTGGGGATTATGAGGGTCAGGGGGTGTTCCCATGTGATCCCCCTCCTGCGCGAGCTGCACTGGCTTCCTGTGGCCTTCTGGGTGCGTTTCAAGGTGTTAGTTACTATCTTTAAAGCGCTCCATGGCATAGGGCCTAGGTATCTACAGGATCACCTGCTGCCAACAAGTACTTTCCACAGGCCAGGCCGCCCCCCCGGGGGGGGGGGGTCTCGTGAGGGTGCCGTCAGCCAGACAATGTTGGCTGGCGACCCCCAGGGATAGAGCCTTCTCTGTGGTAGCGCCAACCCTATGGAATGAACTCCCTCTGGAGATTTGTACGATCGCTGATCTCCAGGCCTTTCGGCGCACCCTTAAGACACATCTTTTTATCCAGGCCGGGCTGTCCTGATTCCCCAGGGTATTTTAAATTTGTATTTGGTTCCATAGCGGGGGGGGGGGGGTTGTCTGAGTTTTTAAATTTTAGAGCTTTAAAATTTTTAGTAGCAGCACTAAGTATAATTATTTTAAATCTATCTTAATTATTGTATTATATGTTTTAGTTGGCTGTTCACCGCCCTGAGTCCTTCGGAGAAGGGCGGTATATAAATTTGAAAAATAAATAAATAAATAAAAAGATTAATAGCTTGTCCATAAAAATACATCCTATCTAAAACTGCTTGTATGTTGATTGATTGCTAATTCGAAGAAATATTAAAACATAACTTTTATACCAGTCTACCTCTCATCTTCAATAATATTCCCTCTGTTATTTAAAGGGCTATATTTCTCCCGTTCTTATTTAAATGATGGAAATTGTTTTACATTTTTAAAGTATAGATAACCACCTTTGGGGTCTAACTAGGTTAAAGGACAACTCAGAATGTTTAAATAAACTTGTACTGTAACTTGAATGTCTCTATATATATTATTTTCCTTTTTGCCATTCAAAGTCTTGAATCTATAACATTCTTGCTTTCCTTCTTATTACTGTAATCTTGTTTATTTCTGAAGGGAAGGGAAGTGATTCTGCTAGGCACATGTCTTGACAATATCCAAGCAGGGGGTGGCACTATATAATGTAGTTAGGTTTTTCCCCTCTCTTTTTTTCCTATTTGCCAGAAAACAATAGGAGGTATGTGACCCTTTTCTCTCACATACCTACACACATAGGTTAGTTAGCGGGAGGACAGCAAGTAAGGTGTTTCCTAGAAGATAACTAGTGGCAGGACGCCATGAGTCGAGCTAAGCTGTAGATTTGAGAGTTTCTGGGAGAGGCAGGCTGAGACCACCAACCTTTCATCCTAAGGGGTTCAGTTCTGCCGCTGCTATAGTTACAAAATAAAAATTCTAAATACAAAATTAAACAACTGGGAACTGTTTGGAATCCAGAAAATGTGTGCTATGGCATGTTATTATAAGCTTCAATGTCTTTTTGGAAGGTTATTCACCTGAATCCACATAAGTAAAAAAAATGGAAGTGTAAGTCTTGGTCATATCGACATGCCTGTGATATTACTCATTATTAACACTTCCCAAGTTAGATCAATATGCAAGGCCTTTTTATACTCTCTCAAATACACTATCTGTATCTTGGCTATCTTCAGCAATATAATCTCTTGCAATTGCTGAAGCATGATAAAGGTCTAAGTAATTAAACAGTAGTAAAACAGTGCATTTCCTCAAAGTGTGGTTTGCATATTGTTTAACAACTATTTAAACCAAATGCATGGACCATTTTTCTAGGTAAAATTAAAGTATGCATTTTTTTATGTTTTAATCTACCCAATGCAATAGGTAATTTGGGTGGATTATTCAGGCAATGAAAAAAATATTTTATTGGGGTTGGGGGTAGGTTTATCTTGTAGTGCACTTCTTAAGTGTTGCAAACTGCCCAGAGTCACCTCTGTGTGAGTTCAATACCTATATAAATTTGTTTAATAAATAAATACATACATAAGTGGCCCTTAAATCGGATTGCTATCAGTGCCTAGAATGTTTTTTTAATGCTTTTTCTACATTTAGTGGAAGAGGATGTAATTAATGATTCAACCCCAGCAACTCAACCAATTTACCTAAATTTGATCATATAGCATATTTGCTACTATTAGCATATTAGGGAGAAATGGCAGCTGGGGGCAACAATTGGGAATTGGGAACAAAAAGTTCCTCCTCCCCCACCCAGGAATCATATCCCAAAATGGCTCAGGCAAGTTTTTAGGGAAATTAGAGAATTTGGGCTGGGGGAAAACATTTTCAGTCACACTCAGGTGCAATAAGCTTGGTTTGGAGGGGCAGAAGCTGGGAAGAACACACCTCTCTCTTCTCCAGGAGGGCCACATAGCTCCATCAGGAAGAACAGGACAGCTGTTGCTACTTTCACTCTTCCCACCCTTCACTAACACTCAACCTGAGGCAGTTGCCTCCATCTACCTGTCAGGCTGGCCCACAGCTTCAGTTCTTGCCACAATGGGCTACCTTTAAAATGCTACGTTAAAAGTCTGCTTAACAATCAGGGCACCATGAGAGAAGCAGATGCTGAATCCTGCTGGGCAGATGCTGAGAACAGAGACTATCTGGGTTTCCATCTGGCAGAGAGCCTAAGCGCTGGACGAGAGCAGCAGCAGAGGAACTGAATGGGACTTTGTTTTCCATGGAGCAGCATCTCTCAAATTTATGGGGGAATTGTGGCAAAGCCATAAACATTCCTGTCTCCTTATCCATTTTCTCATTGAGGGTTTCACATTCTTTGGCTGCAAAGCACAGCCACGAGGAAAATCAGATGGGAAGAACACTTCCTCCTCGCTCATTGACTCCCCCCACCAACCCACTTCAAATTCCCCAGCCCTGGGTCAGCAGATAGTCTGGGTTTTTTCTACCCAAAGCCTCAATCCTCTAGACAGGTCTGCTGCCTCAGCCTGTTCCCAACACCACACTCTTTCAACAACTGCAGCCAAGGCCTGGCAGCAGCAAGATTGCAAAAGCCCTTCCAGAAAGAATGCCTGAGCCACAATGGAGAACTGGTGCAAAACAAATACGAAGAGGAGTGGAAAGCATTGTGACTCCCTCTGAAGGAAACTGGCCACGGATGAATCCCTAAGAAGAGATTTGCTGGCCCCAGATTTGCTCTGCCTTACATGTTATACACACATTGCTCCAGAAACTAATTGAAACAAGAGGATGCTGAAGAGTCAAAATGCCCTCTGCGTATTCTCAGTGACCCTTCTTCATAGTTTGTTTTTTCTTTTCTTTTCTTTTTAGAATGGGATACAAGGGACAAGTTCTTAGGTTAAAGCCTTGAGAGGTACATGATTTACTTCTTGGAAAGAGGATTTTGCTTTTGGAGGACTCCAGTTAGGGAAAGCTGAGTTGGACAAGTCACCACTACACATGATCCAAGATGACCTTTCCAAAGGATATGGTAAATTAATGAGGACGGGTCTGTCAGCAGCAGCTGGTCTTCAGTTCTCTGAAGCTGCTTCTTCATTCCTCCCCACCCCCACCCCATGTGGACTTCCCCCATGTGGGCTTCTAAGTGGAAGAATACAGGTCTGGAATGAAAAATGGACAGCTGCCTTTCGACCAATAGTTGTCTATGGCTCCTATTTCTACCATAGGAGAAAATGGATGTTCAATGAATGTCCAGTGGATAGAGGAACAGGGTATATGCACCATAGCCCCCTTTCCCGCTCCCACATAAGGTCCTTCCATGTAAAAGTCTGATTTTTAAATACCTGATTGTACCCTTGTACACCAATCATTCTTTGATGTCTTACCTTTTACCCTAGAATGGCAATGGTTCATATAGTACATTTTATGTTGTAAGTATCAGTGAATATATAATTATGAAGCTCAGTTAGACAAATCAAACAAAACTGTAAAACTGCTTGGTTACCTAGCTGAGTTATTTTCTGATACCAAATTATTATTATTATTTATTAAATTTATATACCGCCCTACTCCCGAAGGACTCAGGGCGGTGTACAGCCATAAAAAAACATACATAAATATATAAACAAATTTTAAAAACTAATTAAAACAATTAAATTAGAGGCTGAGGTTAAAAATACCAAGCTCCAATAAAACCCCTACTAAATTTAAAACACCCACCCTGAGGGGGAACATAGGAAATCAGGATAGCCTGGCCTGGATAAAAAGATGAGTCTTAAGGACACGCCGAAAGATCCGGAGTTCAGAGATGGTACGTATTTCCGGGGGGAGTTCATTCCACAAGGTCGGAGCTGCCACAGAGAAGGCACTGACTCTGGGGGTCGCCAGCCGACATTGTCTGGCTGACGGCACCCAGATAAGGTCCTCTCTGTGGGAGTGAACTGGTCTGTGGGAGATATTTTAGATACCCTGGCCCTACGCCATGGAGCGCTTTAAAGATGCCATTCTATTAAAGAAACGATTGTTTATGAAGGACATGCTAACTGTGCTATCTCAGAAATATTTTGCTAGGTTGTGAACTTGAATTTAGTGTTTTGATATTGTTTCTGAAGTGAACCACTAATTAATCTAAAGCTAATGTTTAGAACTTCCAAATGTATAACAACCTAAGCATGTTTATTTTTCTTTAATTGACGTCTTCTTAATTCTTACATTCACTTCTGTCTCTGTGCTTTAGAACCTCTGTATGTGAAGCATTAATACTAAAGTAATGCAGAAATCATGCCAGATAGTTATATGATTCATGCAATCACTTCAAATCATGCTTCTGATGGCTAGCTATTAGATAAAATCTGCTAATTTAGATGTAACTAAGGGTGATATGTATTACAACTGCCATTAATAGTGTGGGATACTATTTTTTAAACAAGCATAGCATAATTCACTTGAGATTTTATCCTGAGGATTTGAGTAACAGTGCTATCCCTTTAATATCAGGAATGATTTTGAGAGTGAATAAATTATTACACATACATCATCATTTGCGTCTCTTTGTTCTATCTTCCTACCCCATGGACACATATGAAGACTATCACGGCAAGTCTTCATTGTCAGAATGCACAATCTTTGCCCTTTACCCCATCCCTACCATTGTGCATGATGATAGAATATTCCATTGCCTTTTTTGACAGAAAACACAAGTTCAAAAATTTAAAATCATGGTTGCTAATTCTGCAATTCTAGAATTGAATGCAAATTTCATTTGTCAGGCTGTTATGAGCTAATACCAAACCAAAATTATTTCTTCACTAAGTTTCATATCTGAATTGAGCCAATTTCACCTTTTATAATATTGTAGTTTCTTTGAATGTAATGTTTATTGTATTTTAGAATTTTGCTGAGGTATCCAAGTTTCAGAAATAATATGCTTGTTTCCAGTTTTTATACAAGTTCAGGACATTTTTCTGATCATTGTTACTATTTATTCTAGCTTCCCATTTCATTATAAATGTTTCTGCTGTTTATAATAAAAGTCCTCTATATGCAGATGTTTTTGAGAAATGTTGCATTTTTTATGAAGTGGGCTTGGACAGAGAATTCAGCATTTAATAAAATCCGGGTTGGATTTGAATTGAAATAGAACAGCCTTACCTTCATGTAATGAAAGTGATGATATTGGAGGAAAAAAAGTAGGAAAGGAAGAAGTTTAATTCATACTGTACTTAATGCTAAAGTTCTAACCTGAAAAAAAAATTGGGTACATAATCCTATCTATTCCCTTTGTAAAGCAGAGAAATACTCCCTTGCATTCAGTTTCACTTTCTCTGATTCTTGGTCAAGGATTTTATGTTTATCTTGGATTAAAAGAAATTTTATGCAATGACTAAACAAGTCACTACCCTCCTATAATTTTTACCAAGTTTTACAATAATTTAGAGTATATTTTAAACCATGATTCCTGAATTCTAGACAGCAGTCCAGGAATCAGGGAACTGAAACCAACTCTGACAAAGGCAGGCAAACATGCAATTACAGCACTGCATTCAGATTAATTGAGACTTGTCTATGTTTTATTAACCTATAATTTGACATTACATGTGCATTTTGTCATGGTGGAACATTGCAGCTTTGCAACAACAAAAAAGAATTTCAGTTTAAAATAATGCTTTATTCTTTTGCTAAATTAATGTGTAAGTAACAGAACAGATACTTTTATCATAATGGAAAATAAAACTAATTCCTGTAACAGCAATCCTTCAGCATGACTAGAGTAAAGATTTCCTAAATTCTCAGCCTTTATAGCCGAATGCAGAAATGTGTAAGGGTACATATGCAGACAAAAAATTATTGAGGTTAAATACTTGTTAAACTTTTAGAAAAATAATTGAAAACATACAAGAAAGTGCACTTGAAGAACAAAAAAACCCATACCTGAATATAACATAAATCTTATTAAATTTTCATTACCAATACATTTTAATGTAAAAGATACGACAGAAGAAAATCCAGGAAAATTCTATCTTTCTGAATTACTTGCTTCACAGCTTAAAATAATGGTCTAGGAAAGTGGTGACGAACCTATGGCACATGTGCCACAGTGGGCACACAGAGCCCTCTCTGTTGGTACTCGAGCCAAGTCACCCCAGCATCGCCCCAGAACTGAGCATGCTCGGGAAGAAGTAGTGGTATCACGTGATGATGTTATGGGGCCTTGCTCATGCTTGGAAAGAAGTAGCAGCGCCAGTCAATTATGTTACAAGCCATGACTCATTAGCCATGACTCGCCTGGGCACTCAATCTCTAAACGGTTCACCATCATTGGTCTAGGATATATGTTTTCCCATTTAACTTATGATTTCCCAGTGCTTTGAATTAATATGATTAAATAAAAAAGTAGCACATGGATCAGCATTTCCAAGTGGCGACATCTGGTTCCGATCTCAGCAGAGTGGAGACGAGGCAGCCAGAGCTCTGGCTGCTAAAGTCTTTTTCTTTAATCTTTCGGGGGCCCGTAGAGGTCCTAGGCAGCCCAGTAGAGGCTGCTGAAGAGGAGGTGCAGCGAAGGTATATGCCCGCAGCAAACCGACACAAAAACCTGCCGCTTTTTGCCCTTTTTCTCCGAAGACCGAAGAGGTGCTTGGGTGCCATTAAAGCTGAAGTACCGGAACAGTTTTAAGATCTTCAAGAAGATGGAAGCAAAAAATACAAAGCACCAGTCAAGAACATGAGGTATTAATACAATGCTCCCTTAAGACTATGAAAAAAATGGAGTAATTTAAAAATAAGACTCAAAATCTTTCCCGTAAGAATTGTAAAAAGCGGCAATTGAATACAATGGGACTGAACACATGGTGGAAGAAAATGGCGAAATGAAAAAGAAGGGAGGAAAACCTCTGGAAGTTTTATAATTTGATCTGGAGAAGATTGTGAACGAATTGAGAACATACCGATAATTTGAGAAAGGAAAGAAAACTATGCATTATTAATTGGATGTTTAATATTGAAAGAAGTAAAATGGAGACCGGAGGAAAAATGGACAGGAGCAGAAAGAGAATGAGGGAGGAAATATTAAAGGACATTAAGCAATTTTTGTCGGAACCTGCCAACATCTCTCAGCAATGATTAAAGCATGGGGGAAGAATATGCAAGCCTTACTGGAGTTTGACGATCAACTGCAAGAGGCTTCATAAACGGAGCCTTCGGAAGAGGCTTCGGAAACAAAACCTTCAGAAGAGGCTTTGGAAACGGAGCCCTTGGAAGAGGCTTTGGAAACGGGACTTTCGGAAGAGACTTCGGAAACGGAGAAGAAAACTCTTGGAGAAAACTGACTTTAAACACTTTGAATGCTTCTAAAAGAAGGAAAAAGAAGAGGGGAAAGAAAAGGGAGGGTCAAAAAGTGGTAAAGAAAGAGATGGATGTCTTAAAAGGGAAAAAGGGAACTGACAAGAACTTCCAAAAAAAATAAAAATAAAATGGAGGACAGAAAGAGTAACCCCAAAGATTATAAAGACAGAGAGAATGAGGCGGAGATTAAGCCAAGAAAATCCGTAAGAGGGAATGTATAACCCAAAAGGAAAAATGGGGGATTGAAATGAGGAAAAATAATTACAGCCTGATTATAGATAGGGAAAAATTTTGAAGGAGGAAAGTATATGTGAAAGGCTTATTTTCCAAAAGGAGGATAGGTTAAAAGGATAATTTAAAAATACAAACAAAGGATGAATAAGGATTAGGACAAGGATATGGATAAGGGCAAAGATTGAGGTGGATGTTATTAAAAAATGGTAAATAATGTTAAATTACGGAAGAAAGTGATTTAAGGATTCTTTATTAACCATTTTGCTCTTCTATCTCTTAGATTATGGATATTATTATAAAATATTAAGGATATATAGAAATAAGTATAAATATATAGGTTATAGACAGATAACATATAGAAATAAGTATAAATTTAAATGAAATATATAAGTTATAGATAGATATAGTAAAAGAGAAAAGGAAAATGTAGGGCAAAAGGGGTGGAAGATTGGTGTTAGGGAAAAAAGAAAGAAAATGTGACGAAATGTGTAATTAGAGATGTATGGATTTTGGTTAAAATTACAAGTATGTATAAGTTTGTTTTATCCTTGTTTAATTGGAAGGGTAAGAGTAATATGGAAATTTAAAGTTGAGGTGGGAAAAAATATATATGAAGATGAGAATTAGGGAAAAATTGGTGAGAAATTTGCTATTAAAAATAAAGTTAATTAAAAATCATCACTGTTTCCACTTTGCTAAAAGACTTTAGTTATAATATTTTAAGTATTCTGTTGTTTGATGTGCAGTCTTATACTGTGTTGTTGACAATTTTGTTCTGCTAGCCCAAAGCTCCATCTGAAGATGGTTGTAGGAGGCTGGGAATGGGCTGGGAAAGGAAGGGAAAATAGATGTAAAATCAAAATCATTGACAGCTTGTTTTATAAATGACACCTTAGGGGAAAGCATGAAGGGCCTTTTTTAAATGTTTAAAGAATGCCTCTAAATCATCCAGGCAATATGAATTAAACTAAATTGTAGAAATAACAGCCACTTCAAAATTTCATTAGAATTTCTTTATTTGATACCTACATTCAATAAAATCAGTTCCTGAAAGATGTACAATATATATATATAGTTCAGATTTACAGAGGAGAGAGAATGTGAACAAAAAAAATATCAGAAAATTATTTAAGTAAATCGAGGCCACTGGTTATTCGTATGGGAACAATTCTCCATTCACTGACTGATAAGAAAAGTTGTGCTATAATTCCTCATAAGATACTTATTAAGACAACTGCCAAATTGCTTTGTGATTTTATCAATGATTTTCCATTGGTCTAATTGTTGGACCAAAGACTCTTAAATTGTATTGAAAGAAGGCCAACCTTATTCCAGTAATTCATGTGCTATTCGTTTTATAAATATAGTGCATAGCAGCTGTCCCTTGCCTGTTGGCCTCCAGACAGCTCAAACTACAATTTCCAGAATTCCTACTAGCTGGAAATTAAAGGCACTGCAGTCAAGTAGAAATGGCTACCCTTTAGAGCAAAGTATCATATAAAACTTGTTTACAGATTCAGACGTTCAAGAAAATCCAAGGTGGAAAATATCTGGACAAACCCAACTTGTTCATGGCAATTTCCTCAAGCAGGCAAAGAAATGTGTGTTTTACAGGAGGCTGGAATTTGGTTTTGTTACTTATGATACACTTTATGGACAAGCAAATCTACCAAAGTAATGTATAGTGTTTGTTGAATTGTAACGAACAAAAAACAAGAAAGGGTGGTCAGCTTTAAAATTCTCGTGCCTGGGCAGACCAAGTGCCATCATCATCGTAGTAGTACCTGCTGCTGCTTCAGTGCCCACTTCGTTTACTTCTAGAAATGACTTGTGAACAATTTTAGACAGATAGAGGTCGGGGGCTTCTGACATTCCAGACAAATTAGTCTTGTCACTGTCAAACACATCTAATAGCCCCAAAGCTTCAAAATAACATTTAAGATCATAGTTTTCTTCCAGCTTAAATTTAGGTAGCTGTACAAAGACATCCATGCTGGAATTCAAATTTTTGGGCTGGGTCCATTCCTGCAGTTTTTCCAAAGTAAACTCCTTCTCCAGCATAAAGCACAATTTTGTCCATGCATATGGGTGATCCTACCAAGTACTGTATCCATGTGATATTTCAAATAATTTTTGTTTAGGACAATGAGTTTAAAGCGATTAGCAAGAAAACAACAATCACCTACCTGTTCTAGGCCTATGGAATTATCCTCAATGTCATCAGGCAGAAGAATGATCATGCTAAATTCCTCTTCGCTGTATGGCAGTTCCAGCACAGAGTCCTTGCATTCAGGGATATAACCAAAGGGAAGTTTCTCTTTCATGAACATCATCTTCACATTCTTCTTTTCTCTCTGGATTATTTTAAGAGCATTGCAGTGAGAAGCTTATAAAGACAACAAAGAAATAAAATTTCTCTATGTATATGTTGAAATTGATAGGACTAGTTCTGAGAAATGAATCTTTGTAAAACTGTATTCATATATAGCTATTCTTTGGAATCATACAATCATATTAACTAAATGAAATTCATTTCCAGGTAAGGATAAACAGAATATCACCAACTTAAAAACTAAACCAAGGGGTGAGTGGGTCTTATTTTACGTTTTTGCTCCAAAAGATGCATTAGGGCTTATTTTGCAGTTAGGTCTTATTTGGGGAGAAATACAGTACTAAATGCATCCATCTGACGGATGATCTTAACCAGCTTATTTTGGGGGTAGGGCTTATATTACAAGCATCCTGAAAAATCACGCTAGAGCTTATTTTCCGATTAGGGGTTATTTTCAGGGAAATGGCATAGTAAAAAGCTGCTTTATGGTTTTCCTTCACGTATAACATCAGATAGGCAAATGATCCACTAAATTCAGTATAATGTTTCAGAATGGAATTACGTTTAACTTATGGGAAAGTTGAGATTCTTATCAAGTGATTAGATTCAAAGATACTGATACAAACATGACCATAAATTAGGACTATGTGTTCAGCGCTATCATAAAAGTTTGATGATGCTTAATGAGAGTGTACATTGCCACACATGCCTAAACAACAAACTCTTGTTACAGAAGAGAGATTGTGAAAAAACATTTCATTTACCTTACTTAGCCTAAAAGGCCTGTCTTCAGTATCTCTTTCTTTAAAAGCCTTTGCCCAGTTTCCTTTAAAGTAGATAGCATTCACCAAAACCAATTTAGTCCTTTCATTGATGGAGTCCTCAGATAATAACTCAGGAATTTTACCTTGAAAGAGAAATTTCACTGTTAATTAGCTGTACAAGGAACTGAAGCCTAAATAAAGAACAAAAAGAAACCCATTCTGTAAGATTAACTGTTGCAAACTATCATTTTGTTTTTTCTTTTACCAGTTCCTGAATTTGGTGCAGGATTATGGCAAATAAAAGGGTTTGGCTATCATGTAGACCCAAGGCAAGATAAAACTATAGTTGTTAATTTAAAAAAAACCTCACATTCAGTCTGTTTTTCAACCCACTGGTTAATTTCCTTTTTTGCCTTGCCTGGAGCATTTAAGAAGTCCACTGTGGATAATTCAACTCCATACAATTTCTTGATGCAAGTCAAGAAATCCCAGAAAAATTAGACATATATTTATAAGTTATAAAATATAATTATTATGGATAGTAAGAAGGAAAGCAATTACCTTAAATAAATAAATGAATAAATGATAACAATTATCATCTCCAATCAACTAGAGATCCAATTAATCTCCCTGTTCCTGCTTAGCAGCCTTTGCCTTCATCATCCATCATGCTCTAGAATTTTCTAACTGCATTTAATACAATAATGCAAGCACTCATAATAGCATAATGAAGACATATCTCTTTCTAAAAGGCTGACGTATTCCGGTCCACTGTCATGATAACCATGTTTAGACTGAAAAACACAACTGGCTTGAAGAAGAAAAGTGGACTATTCTGAGCCAAGTCTTCTTCAGCACTTTAACCACGATGCGAGATTAGCATCGCTTGTTTAGACGGAAATGTACTCTGAACAGAATGGTCTTGGAAGAAAGTTTATTCATTCTGAAAAGAGATGGATATTATACATACCATTTGTGGCCTAATTGGAAAATCTGGATCTATCTAATGATGTTAGCTGCAATACTTCTACATCTCACAAGAAACATGACGCTCTTCGTAAAAGAGCGAAAAGGAACGAACCTGTAAAAGTACATATTTCATAGCTGTGATGGAATGTGCACCTGGACACGCAAGAAGGGGTGGGATGAGGAAATTTTAGCAAAACACAGAGTTTTTCCAGAGAGACATCGAGATTAAGAAGCTGTGCAGTCCCAAAATGGAGGAGGGGAACGGGAAGAGGTTCAGGGTAGCCACACTCTGGTATTGCTCTGGATATAGTAGGTTAGATGGTTATAACGTTCATTTGACAAGATTCTTTCGATTAGGTGTAAGAAAATAAATGACTGGGTGCGATTAGATCTCACTGTATCGTCTTTGGGCTGAGCTGACCATAGCAGACCAAATTAAAAGAGATTTAAAGATTCACTTAAAGCACAGAATAACTGTATTGATGAATATCATAGTTTAATAAAATTTGAAATTGACCTCCAAAGCCATTCTGATGACCCCTAAATTGCTGATCTTTGTTTATTTAGCAATCTACTTACCGGGAAAAAGTTGCACGTTTTTTCTCCATACAACCTATGAGCAAGTTTCAAAATATAGGGTGCATTGCTCCGGTTAATTTTAGTATTGAGCCTGGGAAATGCTGAATGAAGGTCTTTCATACCATCAAAATGAAGTGTCTGCATGAAAAAAGATAAGTTTTAACTTAATGCCAATAAGAACAGTGGAAATTAAGGTTAGTTCAAAAATAATTTTGTCTAAGACATTTCCAAAATCTACACTCTCAAGTGGAAAGGCATACACAAACAAACGTGCTGGAACATGCTCTGTATATTTAGGTTTCATTTCAAAAGAGGCACAAACAGTATCTAAGACTAACATAGGCAGTCCTCGACTTATGACCACAATTTAGCCCAAGCGAGAAATTTGTGAGTTTTGCCCCATTTTACGATTTTCTTGCCACATTTGTTAAGTGAATCACTGCAGTTGTTAAATTAGAAGTGCTGTTGTTACGGTAAATGAATCTGGATTTCCCATTGATTTAAGCTTCTCAGAAGGTCGCAAAAGGTGATCACATGACCATGGGACACTTCAACCGTCATAAATAGGAACCAGTTGTCAAGCATCCGAATGAAAATCACACGACCATGGGAAAGCCGCAATGGTCATAAGTGTGAAAAATGGTCATAAGTTATTATTTTCAATGTCATTGTAACTTGAAGCGGTCACTCAATGAACCGTTGTAAGTCAAGGGCTATCTGTACTATGGGTTTATACATATACAAGGAAAAATTGAAGATTTTTCAAAGCCTACTATATATTCTGTCTTGGGGAAGTGAGAAAAAAGATGGCCTTAGGGTATCCGTTAGAGAATCTGTGTAGACCACAGCACAAAATAAACTGACAGGGACAAGGAAACAGTTAAATATTAGTCTGATTTTCATAACAAATGATTTTTTGATAAAGCAGAGCAAGAGGATAGAGAAGGTTTCTTTTGAATGCAACGGAGGGCATGAAAATATTTCTTTTCTTTCTCATTTGTGCACTTTGTGCAAAGGGCTGGCTGGCACTCGGTCACTTGAAGACCAAAATATTAGTTCCCAATAGGGGCTGAAAGTTTGTGGGGAACAAGCCGTTTCTTTTATTTATCACAGCCTAATGTTATTGTGTGCTTGAAAATTTCAGCATAGCAACCAACGGTATGAATCTATAAGCTGAGTTTGCTTGGGGCTATTTTTTGTATATCAGTTTTGTTCTTATATTCTTAGGCCATACAGGTTTGAACAACTATATGTGGAAAATCGAAACAAAAGGCTTTCAAACTTTCTCACAGAGTGTAACCTGTCAGTGAAATATATAATCCCCAAAACCTCTGATCGAAAGGCCAACTTTAGTGATAGAAAATAGGGTGTTTGTTTGTTTATTACCGTTATTCATGTGGACATGGTTTGTTCAGTAGAACACAAGTGAAAAACCCTATGCAAAAACATGAAAGAATCAGAATTAGAATCAGAATTTATTGGCCAAGTGTGTCGGGTGTACATGCTCTATACCTGCATACATATAATAAACAAACTGTGATTACAATCATAAGATACATTAATACTCATAAAGTACATAAGCATATGATACATTCATAATCATAAAGTAGATTCATCCTGTCATGTAATTATACGCATAAGTCCCAACTAAATCAAGAGATATACTTAATACATTTTAATATCCAAACATAACTTCCCTTTAGTAGGTTTTTCAAATCTACAGCACTTAAAATACAACATACTCTCCTTACAAAAGAACGACAATTCCTCATAGGTGCTACAGGAAACATGTCAGAAAAATATCTGCTGACCTTCAAGATTTCCATGGCTGTGTTACCCCGGGATCCTAAGAGGGTCACAGTCAGGGCATAAGTTAAGCTGAGCAGAGAAAATAAAACATTGCTGATTGGGTGAGCTTCCTTCACCTTTTGGAAAAGATCCAGAGCAAACTGCAAGTTCGCATTCACCAGTTTATCCATAGTGACCACGGGAAACCTTGAAAACAAGCAAAAAAAATGAAGGAAGGAAGAAAGGA
>JANHFO010001567.1:214005-230585 GCA_032468095.1 Pareas carinatus
AGCGTTTCCCCCTAATACTTGGCTTCTCTGACTCTAGCCCTGAAGATGTGCGTCCACATCTGCAATCGCCATCTTGATTCTTAGACATTGATGTCTAAGAATCAATTATATACATAATTGATTTTGTTATAATCAAATAAGCTTTTTTAATTCTGTTACATTAAATAGGTGCCTTTTATATTAATAAAATGGAAGTTCCCTGGTCATTATTTTACAATGTACCTTTTTAAAAAATTCATATTGGTGGGCGACAGGATTTCAAATTATGAAATTGGTGGTCCCAGAGGTCAAAAAGGTTGGTGACCACTGCTCCAAACAAAGAGATCGACTCCAGATTACTGAACGGGGTGATTTAAGATTCCTGCTAAGTGTCTTAAAACCAGACATTGCGAAACTGGTATCACTTCATCAAGCCTATTCCATCACATTAAAAATCTACTCAACAGTGAAGTAGTTACTAAATTTTACTGAGTTTACTAAGTTATTAGTTGCTAAGGTTCTTGATAAATGACTATCAGACTTTGAAAACCTGGTTTCACTGGATCATGTTCAACAATTTTGTTGAATTAACATTAACTAGAAAGATTTTTAAATTGGATTCTGAAAAGATGTGCAATTGTTACAGTTTTGAATTTTACTGTTACTATCTTCCACAATGGGTCATGCAAATCACTATTCTGAATAATGCTATTTATAGGAGGTAAGGGACACCGAGGACGAGTTTGTGGATGGTGGACTGAAAAAATTTGGGAACCACTGCTATAGATGGTATTAATGTCTATGTGTCTATTGATGGCTAATTTGTCAGAGTGTCAGGCTTTGAATTAAGAAATAACAGCAAAGCAATATGGAAAAACACTGTTGAATGTAATTTACAAGGTCTTTATCCAGCGACAAAGAGATAGCCATACCGAGCAAGCAACTTCTTTCAGGAGCATGCATGTTTCAAAGGCCAGGAATATCACAACCAAGCTTTCTGCTATTCACATTGTTTTTGAATTAATTTTCTGTATAATCATGAAATGTTTTCATTGTAGACAACAAATGACAGAGGGCTTCAGTTTATGCCAGTGAATGTGCTCCATTGTACTTGCCACATCAATTGAAGCTTTAGAATTTTCATTCAGATTCTCATGACCTCAGCAACTGTTCAAAAAATTCTATCTCAACTTACCTAAATTTAACAAAATACCCTACAGAGAAGGGAAGATTATATAGTCCACTTCAGTTTTTGCTAAAATTGAAAAGTACCTAGACTATTTTGTTCCAATCTCCCAATGCAAGAATAAACCCAATCTAGGATATCTCACTCTATCCCTTTTCTCCAATTTACAATTTTCTATTGATGACCTCTCATTATCTTTTGTTTAATTGGCTGTCATTTTACAATAAACATTATGCAAGATAAAGCCGCTTTTGCTTAGAGCTGGGTTAACACACACTATACTAAATAAATAAATAAATAGATAGATAAATAAATAAATCTTTCAACGTATTTGCCATTTTCATGCATGTTAAAATAATTAATTTGTTTAGTTTGGGCTTAGTGTATTGTGTAATCTCATCCTATTGCAATAGAGTTAATAAATGATGAATGGCTCAATGTGTGTGAATCTGATCAATTTCAAGAACCAATATGCTCTTTTATTTCAACTTTGAATACATGAAAGGCTGAATCAAAATGAGAACCGTACAAGGTAAATATCATTTGTAGATATCTGAATTGCATACAATTAAGCTGCTTGATTAAATGATCCATACATTTGAGTTTCAAGATAGGATTCATACTTCTCAACTGCATTGTTATTTATAACCACAAAAATGTGTGTACATATTCATTCTAGTACCATTTTGCACTTGTTACATAAGCTGAGCAGAGGGATCCATGGCTAGCTACATCATCACCAAAATGACAAAACATGATGTTACAAGACAAACTGAGTTCACTGTACAGTGCTGGTATCATCAGATGAAAATCCATACAGAGCAGATACATCTAGGTTGTGATACCTTGATTCCTGTTTAGTAACATCTCCCCCGCCCCCAGCACACAGCCCGAATTCCTATAAATCTCAAAGCAATTTTGCAGGATTTATCTAGCAATCAGAACACTAGAAACTTGTACTATAATTATTATTATTTGAATTCATTAAAGATAATTCTGGAAAGAAAGTACTGAAAGCCAACATTACTAGAAGGAACTAACTGTACCCCAAATAGAGAGAAAATCAAATCTCCAGTGATGAAAAGTTTTAGATAAGTGGCTTAGAAAAATCTGATGAGGAATTAAGGGTTGGCCATTGTATCAACATATGCTGGATGCACCCTATTATGGAGAACAACACCTACCAAGGAACAGGATGCTCTTTGTGGATCGCTGGATAATAAAAAAGAGGAAAGGATGGTCAACTTTGAATTCTGGCACAAACATTGCACACCGCAACATCATTACCGCAGCGGTGGCAGCTGCCGCTTCAGTGCCTTCTTCATTGACCTCTATGAAGGACTTGTGAACTACTTCAGATATGACTAAATCGTTGTTAGTTGACATTCCAGAGAAGTTTGCCTTGCCATGATCAAATGCATCTGTCATTCCCATGCTTCTCAGAACAGGCTTCAGGTCATATTTTTCTTCCAGCTTGAATTTGGGCAAGAAGAATTCAATTTCTCTTTGGTCCATCTTCGCTGGATCGATCCAGTCCATGAGTTTCTCGTAAGTAATTTCTCTCTCCAGCTAAAATAAGATGAAATGCATTAAAGGAGAAAGGAATTCCTGGTTATATGACAACTATGACCTATCCTGATTAATTTCACTCTAGCAGAAATAGGATGCAAGTCTTTTATAAGGATAGAAAATTCCTGAAGTCTTACAAGCAGTTGCAAATTTTTGTATTTCCTAGAACTTTAGGAAAGATGACTGAATGTCCCAAAAATAGAGCAGACCTTAGAAACATATCAGTACCTGTTTTCTTAATTGTGACAGGAAGCCTCTACTGACTCTTAGGAAGTATAGAGCACTGTTAGTGTTATGTATGTTCCCCCACTCTGCGAGTGGTATGTCCCGTACCAAAGCGGAAAAATCTAAGTATCTGATTGGCTAGCTCACTGATAGCCTCCAGTATAAAAGGAGAGCAGTCAGTGAGCTGGCTTCGCTGGATGTTTGCGTTGACAATAAACCAATTTCATTGCAAGCCGACTCAGCGATTCCATTACGACCCACATTTAACAGTTAAGAGTGCAGCATATTGAAGCTTGCCAAGAAAAAAAAAGCAAATGTTTGCAAATCCTTCATTTTTGGACATATAAATGCCAATTACTTTGATTGATAACATCAAAATAATTGTCATCCTACATGAGACATAAACATTTGCCAGTGAAAATCAAAAGACAAATTAAATGTGGTAACACATACACACCCACACAGTAAAGGGAGAACCTAGATTGTTAGGGGCAATATGCTGACTTTATAAACTGCTTCGAGAGGACTGTAAAGCGGGTATATAAGTCTAAGTGCTATTGGTATATAATATCTGTGACACTATTTTGACTATTATCTTTCAAGTCAAATAGGAGAAATTTAGACCTTTCTTATATGCTCTTCTGAATTTTCATAAAACTGCCTCAGTGACCCAATTTAGTTAAACCATCACTCCATACAGGTAGTCCTTGATTTACAACAGTGACTTTCCGAAGTTACAACGGCACTGAAAAGTGACTTATGACCATTTTTCCACTTATGAACGTCGCAGCATCTCCATGGTCGCATGATTTACATCTGGATGCTTGACAACTGACTCACATTTATGATGGCTGCTGTGTCTCCAGATCATGTGATCCCCTTTTGCAACCATCTGACAAGCAGCATCAATGGAGAAGCCAGATTCACTTCAACCGTCGTGTTACTAACCAAACAATTGCAGTGATTCACTTAACAAACATGCAAGGAAAGTCATAAAATGGGGCAAAACTCACAACAAATTTCTCACTTAGCAACAAAAATGTCGGGTTCAGTTGTGATCGTAAGTTGAGGACTATTTGCACCTTTTTTCCCAATCTAAACTTTCCACTTCAGATTGCACAAATATTCATCTGATGTCAGGCACTGCTGATCAATTCGCCTAATATTCCAAGCAAACTTAATAGTTGAATATTTTATATTGATATTCTTAATTCTAAAACCTCCAAGTTACAACACAGCTACAGTTCTCCAATTCTAAGTAAAAACGCAGTTAAGAATAGATACAATGATGTAACCAGAGAATATAACTCAAAAGGGCTGCTAAAATAGCAACTACAGACAGTCCTCAACAACAACTGGGATCGGAATTTCTGCTATAAAGTCATTGTGGCCTAAGTCAAGCTGGACCCAATTTTTACAATGGATGTTAAGCGAATCACCAGTTGTAAGCGAATCTGCGACCGTCAAAACCTACACTGCAGTACTTAGTGCAAACTGAATGGGTGGTTTTTTTGCTGGAAATTGGTAAAAAAAGGTTACAAATCATGATCATGTGACTGTAGGACACTGCAATCAGTTGTAAATGTGAGCCGCTTGTTAAGTACCCAAATGGCAATCGTGAACATGGGGATGGTGTAATCGTCATAAGTATGAGGACTCTGCTTTTTTCAGCACTGTCATTATTATGAATGGTCATTAAGTCAAGGGCTACCTATACAATTATCAGAGATAAAACCACCATATATGAATGTGCAGAACATGGTTTTGACTTACATCAAACAAACAAAAATGGACACTAGCCTGGTTCCTATGGAAAAGAAGGATGTAGCTGAGAAGTTATTTTTGAGAAGATCCTTTTCCAGACAAACTCCATCCATCTCATCCTTTGGAGGTGGACTCTACAGGACTCAAATAAACTATTTCAGACAGTATAGCCCTTCTTGGTTTTGGGCAGCTAGATAAGATGATACGAGGACAATTCAGAAAAAACCTCCATTTGGTTATCAATGACAGACACTCGCAGATACAAAAGTTTTATTATACACATTAAGAAAACTACATTACATTACTTTTTGACATAATCACCATTCAAATTGAGGCACTTGTCATAAAGTCTTACAAGGTTTGAAATTCCTTCTGCAAAGAAATGTCCCTCCTGGGAATGAAGCCAGAAGAGGTGAGAGTCGCTCAGCTCCAAATCTGGCCTATAGGGGGGGATGATCAAAAATTTCCCCATAGAACTGCTCCAAACATTCTTGGGTGCGTCTAGCAGTATACGAGCAAGCATTATCATGAATCAGCACGCCAGAAGTCAGTGTGCCCCAATGCTTGTGTCGCACCGCTTCGACAGTGACAATGCACTTTACAATGCTGTTACAGGGCGGTTTCATTCCTAGGAGATTTATTTGCAGAAGAAATTTCAAACCATGTAAGACGTTACGACAAGTGCCTCGATTTGAATGCCGATTATGTCAAAAAGTAATGTAATGTTGTAGTTTTCTAATGTGTATAATAAAAGTTCTGTATCTGTGGGTGTCTGTCATTGATAACTAAACGGGTTTTTCTTTTTTACGAATTGCCCTCATATATTACTAGCATAATCTACCTCAAGTAACTAGTTCTTAATGAATCCCTTGCTTCTCAGTACTCTCAGAGAAAGTACAGCATATTATTGGCAACCTTATCAATTGACTTGTCTACATCAGTGGAATCACATTGTGCATCAAAAGTTTTGAGGCATCATTGCATTAGCTGGTGTTTTTGAGACTTTTTTTTTGCATCTTTTCATAAGAAGGGAAAATATAAGTCTACCCAATAGCACTAACTATAATAGTAGAAAGTCAAGTTTCAGTATTAAAAAGGACACCATATAGATGGACCACGATTTTAAATTCTGCTTCATGAAAGATAAACACACCTTTTCCAATCCAGTAGAGTTATCTTCAATCTCAACAGGAAGCAGAATGATCATGCTCAACGCATTATCAACATATGGAATCTCAAGAATTGAAGTCCGATACTCCGATATGTAAGTCATTTTGTATGTATCTTTCTTGAACATCATAGGCACTGTTTTTCTTTCATTCTGCAAATGAGGAAAATGTACGTTAGAAGAAATATTACAAATAAATAGGAAATATAAATAATTCTATCATGTGTTTAGTCTTGGTTTTTTTCCCTTCTGCTTAAATCTTTCATCATTTGCTTCTTTTTAATCAAAACTATACTGATTATTTATAATGTATACAAACAGTTATCATATCTGTCATCCACCAAATTTTCCAATCTTTGCACATAGGGAGAATTTAATTTTCATAGAATTTCAATTACTTTAGAATATTAAGGATTGGAATCAAAAACAGACAAAAGATTATGACTTTTAGAACAATGATGGTTAAATAATTATCTATTCTGTGAGCAAAAGAATGCAATGAAACATGAGTTTGTGGTTTTAATCAGCAGTTTTCTCAAATGAACAGAAGTTGATAATATTAAAACTAGCCTTTTTTGTGGAGAGCAACAGAGAAACATATTGCGCCTGTTCCTCCTCCATCAAATACTTTTCCAGTGATAATACACAAAAGAACCCTATACTCAGAAAACATATTCACTTATCACAACTATTCTGTAGTTGTTGTGGTTAATCACACAGAATTAGTGGGAGTGGTGCTCCTGCACTAGATAACCCTGCATAAAAAGCTTCAATGACACATAAAAACTCTGAATGTCTACACTCAAAGTCTGAATGACTCAAGATGACTGATCTTGATTCATCTATCTTCATGAGGATCAATAAAAATGCAAGCGGAAAGCAATTTCTTTGCTGCAGGAATATTTTAGATTAATCTCATACTTTCTTCATAATATAATAACATAAATTATATAATTTAAAGCATTTAGAATGCCTCTTTTACTTTGTTAATAATGTATACCTTATTAATATGGAATGGCTTTTCTTCTGTGTGATCTTTGTTGAACTTATCTGCCCAGTTTCCCTTGAAATAGATAGCATTCACCAAAACCAGTTTTGTAAGGGAATCAATTATTCCTGGGGCAAGCAGATTCTGAATTTTACCTTTGAAAGTTTAAAAAAAATGCTTTAAGTAATAGATATGCACAATGTTTCACAAAAAATTCTTAGGAGCCCACCTGTCACATTCACTATTTCTTATGATCTCTCCCTCCCGCCCCCATCATCATCTCAATACAAATAATGCTGAAATACTTAGTAAATCATGGACATGTTTGTAGATAAACCACAACAAAGGCATTTTTACTTAAAATTATTAGATTTCTATCTTGATTTTCCTTCAGGAGCTCAAGGCAGTCACCCAGACAGTTTCTCTGATCGAGGATGAAATAAAACTTTTTATTTATTTATTTTTATTTTATTTATTTATTTTAGTCAAGCATATATGAGAAAAACAAATATAAGTAGGAACATACTATACAAACATGTAGACATAGATAGGTATACACATATGCATAATAATAAATGAGTACAAATAAATGAGGGCAGTAGGACAGGGACAGTAGGCACGCTAGTGCGCTTATGCACGCCCCCTTATGGACCTCTTAGGTAAGGAGTAAGGTCCACGGTAGCTAGTTTAAGGTTAAAGATTTAGAGGATTGGGGACGTAACAACATCGTCTGGTAATGAGTTCCAGGCATTGACTACTCTGTTACTAAAGTCATATTTTCTGCAATCGAGTCTGGAGTGGTTCACTTTGTGTTTGTATCTGTTGTTAGCTCGTGTATTATTGTGGTTGAAACTGAAGTATTCGTTCACAGGTGGAACACTGTAGCAGACAATCTTGTGTACTAAGCTTAAGGTCAGACCGTAGGCGGCGTAGCTCCAGGCTTTCTAGGTTCAGAATTTCAAGCCTGGAGGCATAAGATATTCTATTGCGGGTTGAGGAATGGAGTACTTTTCTTGTAAAATACCTCTGAACTTGTTCAATTGTATTAATGTCTGATAAACAATATGGATTCCATGCAGATGAGCTGAATTCGAGAATTGGTCCTGCGAAGATTTTATTTGCCCTGGTTTGTAGTTCAATCTTACCGGAAAATAAGCCCCCCCCAGGGCCAGTCCAACATCCATCCGTCCTCCATTAAAATTGATATAGTTGTCCATCTTACCGTATATCATTATTTAGTAAGGCTATCAAAGATACACAAGGCAAGTTAAATAACTGAAACATGCTCAGATGAGTGTCCATCAATAAAACCAAGCATTTATTCTTGTTCAGAATTTCATCAGAGTTTTGATGGGATTAACTATGGTGGGTCTGCCTGTCTTGTCCATTTCTCTCACATGCACACACAATATTGTAATTGCAATATTACATAAAGCAACTATTAATTTATGATCACTCTCACCTGAGGTTTTTTCTTCGACCCAGGCATTTATATGTCTTCTCGAATCTTCTGAAGCTTCCTTGAAGTTAAGTTTCTCCAGACCTGCATGATAGAATTTCTCAGTGGATTCTGTAAATGACTTAAAAAACAGACATCTCAGTAATAAAAACAACACAACAGAGCAAGAACTGATTTTATTTCATTCCTCTATGGATTAACAAACTGGAAACATTTATTACACCGAACATACCTTACAAATAGCCAGTGCTATTGGGTAGTTAACGCAGGTTAGAAAAAGTATATCAGATATTAGGAACCATTGTAGAATTATCCTAAGTTAATTTAGTTTATTCAAGAATGTATCTGACAATTATGGGTCATATAGTTCTATTTTGACTTTTACTTGAGAATTCTATATTTAGGATGCTAAAATCTTACCGGGTGTCCTTGTAACATTCCCAGTAAAAGCAGCTAGACTTTTTAATTCCTGCTTCAGATAACTTAGTGGACCAAAGTAAAGCTATAGGAGTATCAGGTACTTTTTAGTGTCAAACTGCAATTCCAATGAGATAGGCAAACACTGCAACACTTATGGTTATTTCCAGCCATTCCTCTAACATGTATGTAACTTACTGCAAGAAAGTCATATGATGTTTCTCCAAAGAGCCGGTTGGCTAGACTGAGGACATAATTGGCACCTGGTTTGTTGATTTCAGAAATAAGTTTCTCAAATCTTTGGTGAACCTCTCCGTCTTTGGGTACAGATAACACCTATAAGATGATATATGGTTAATCAAATTATGTTTAATATCAATTCAAAATGTAGTACAAAAGCAAACAGTGGGAAAAATGTGCACATTACAAATGGTCTCCATATATTTTGCAGGTAATTTTTTTGAAGGATTATAAGGACATGTATAGCTGTTACTGAAAGCCAAGCAGGGTTGGGCCTAGTTAGTATTTGGGTAGTATCTGAACCTCAACCTTGTAGAATTGGCTTAAAGGGAATCAATACCTTACTGATGCTGAGGAAATTGATACAATATAAGTGTCCATAGAGTTGCTATAAAAGTTAAGCTTGATTTGACTTTACTGTACATGTTTGGACTTCTCCATGTTTGAAAGTCCTTTGAAATCTCCTTTGATCTCCTTTGAAAACAAATTTGACTGACAAGCGAGAGAGACAGAAGGTTTTCAGAAATGTTCCTTCCTTGGAAAAAAGTTTTTTTTTAATCTGAAAGTATATGTATGAAGTATTTTTAAAAAGGCAGAAGGAACACTCTTCAAGGTACCTGCTTTTACTTTTTACACAAGTTTTTGAGCAAATCAAATCGTGACTGTATGCCATCAACCTTACTTCAAATTTATAATGGAAAGTACCGTTTCCCCCAAAATAAGACCTAACCTGAAAATAAGTCCTAGCATGATGTTCAGGATGCTTGTAATATAAGTCCTACCTGAAAAATAAGCCCCAGTTAAGATCGTCAGCCAGATGGACGCATTTAGTATCATATTTCCTCCAAAATAAGCCCTAACTGTAAAATAAGTCCTAATGTGTCTTTTGGAGCAAAAATTAACATAAGGCCTGGTTTTATTTGGGGGGAAATGTGCTATCTCTTAGGGCCACACTAGGCAGCATTTTTGAAGGCAAAGGCCTGGACTTAATGCTTCTAGGAAGATTGGCAGCTGTAGTGGGTCGAACGCTATTAAGGTCATGTCCCAGTGCCTGAAGGTTGTTGGGGTTTGGATAGGCAGGAACAGGCTTAAATTCAACCCTATCAAGACTGAGTGGTTACATGTTTATGGTTCTCCTGGCGCCATAACTTTCCAACTTTAATTCTAAATGGGGAAGAACTCCCTTAGAGAAAACCTGTGCCCAATCTGGAGTCTTCTTGAACTCAAAACCACAGCACGTGTCAGCAGTTGCTTCAGAGGGTGTTTTGACTAGATTTGTCTGGTGCACAAACCACACCTTTTCCTGGAATAGGAATCCCTTCCCTTAGTTATTCATTCTATAACAGCCTCATACATGGGTTGCTACAAAAGTGCAATACTTAGAACTACTCTTGAAGGCTCATCGGAAGCTGCAGCGGGTCCAGAATGAAGCAATATAGGCAGGTATAGGCACACCTTTGCTGCATGAGCTGTGCAAGTTATCCATATGTGTCTGGGTATAAATCAAGGTCTGGTTGCCACCTATAATATCTCCATGGCATGTAGATCCACGGCCACCTTTTTCCCATTATTTCAATAGGATATGACAGAGTTGCTCCAGGTCCCATTTTTAAACCCCTCTCTGTCATAATACTTGCACTCTGGAACCATTTCTCCTCGGAGATTCAGGTTTCCCTGGCCATGCCATCATTGAAATGGGCATTAAACAGCATCATCTTAGGCGTGAAGCCAGGTTGAGTTGATAGGTGTACTTGGAACTTTCTAGAGGAGGTCACAGATAGCCACCTAGAGTTGCATAACTGCAAAATGGGCAGCATTGAAATTTAATAAATAAATTGGATGCTGTCACAATTGGCTACCAAGGGTAGTGGATCAGCTCCCAGCCAATCCCCCCCTTTTTTCTTTGTGATAAAATATATCTTGATATACCTTGGACATCTGAGCTTCTGTGTTACCTTTGGCACCCAATAAGACCATAAGCAGTGCCGAAGACACACTCAAAGGAGAAATAAACAAGTTCGTGGAAGGATCTTTTGCACTAAGCTTCTTGAAGAGGTTGAGGGCAAAGGTGGTGTTTGCTATAGAAAGGCTGTCCATGTTTCAGAGCCTAGAAAACAAATATAGATTAACTCCTAGATAATGATTGAAACACCCCACCCAAGGAACTATTTTGTGTTATACTTGAACAATTCTACTTCCTTTAATGAATATGATTTACAGAACCTAATGGACAAAATATAAGGGAACTATGAATCCCACTTCCAGATTCATATGTAATTCCATAGAACAGGGTCTCCCTATATGGAAAAAAGTAGAGTGCTTTATATTCTACTGCAAGCAGACAAAAGCTAAATGATGGAAAGTGAGGATGTTTGCATTATTCATGTGGTACAAACCAGTCCTAGAAAAGAAAAATGCTTACTGAGGGGAAAACTGAAAAGAGAATTGAGGGAAAAAAATTGAGAGAGAAGTGTGCCTATTTCCAGGCTGCACATATCCAGATGACTCCTGGATGACAGTGAAGAATTAAAATTAGCAAAGAAGTTTTATAAGCTGATAAAGAAAGAAAGGGAGTCTCAGGTGGCCATTTCTAGCTTATTTGCTTTCACCAGTGAGGCATACTAATAATACTAAAGTAGAGAAAAGGACATCTTTCAAGTCAGCCAATGTAACTCCTGTCTATGGACTGCCTACTTTATAGCAACACTACAAAGAGGTTGTCTCAAAGATCAAGCAATCGGATGCATGAAACAAACTGAGAAGCAAACATGAAGAGGAAGAGAATAAAGAGAATTGCATAAGAAGATAAAAATGTCTTTTAAATAATAAGAGTCTAGAGAACTGCATAATCTCACTTTTGTCTTAATGAATTATTTAGGGGAACCTGAAATGTTGGATGCTATTCAGTAACTCTTAGTTAACCAATACTATCAAGAGACTTCAAGTTTGTCTCCCAATATTCTAGTATAGCTTCTACTGGATTACCACTTTCCTGTTATTCAAGCACATATCTGTCTATTCACTGCAAGGCAGTCAAGAAGTTTAGGAAAATCAAAAGCCAGCCTCCATATTAAGGAACAAGAACAGCAAATCTAAACAGTAAAAAGTACCTGCTATGCCAGATTATATAAAACAGAGTAGGGCTTATATTATGAACATCCTGAAAAAATTGTGCTAGGGCTTATTTTCTGGTTAGGTCTTATTTGGGGGGAAATGGTATCTATCTAGCATTACCTATTAATGTTGGAATGAAGGAAAGAATGGAAGCAGGAAGAAATGTTTGTTGATATCAAACAGCTGTATATTTATTATAAGAAAATGATAAATATTTGTTTGTTTTGGGAAATATGATGAACATTCAGGACCAAATCGAAATAATTCCTTAGACTCTTATGATGTTCTACGTTTTCAGAAAGTTTGAAAAGATAACTATAAAAACAGCTCTGAAAAATCCACCTCCATGTCAGAAGACATCTCCTACAGTTAAGAAAAAGGGAAGATGAAGAAAGGAGAAAAAGGAGAAGTGTAAATGAATGGAATGAATGTAGAGGGGGGGAAACTTAGAGAGGGTAAAAGTTAGAAAGACAGAATAAAGAGGGAAGGTAGTAAGATAAAGTGTGGAAGGATTGGTAAGAAAGGTAATAGAAGAAAATAGCTAAAAACTTAGTTAAGAGCAGAATAGAGGAAACAAGCAAAGATGGGAAGGAAGTGAAGAATGGAAGACATAAGGAAAATGGAAAGAATGTAGAAAGAGAGGGGGAGGAAAGAGGATAAGGAAGAAAACTATATAACTTAAAGAGACGAACAAGAAGGAAACAAAGGGAAAGGCAGAAATGTACAAAAAAAAATCTAGATTGATAAATAGTATGTACAAAAAGAATACTGCGATCTCAAAAGGCTACGAAACGGTATGTGATCAACATGCAACATTTTAATAAGACATCCCAGATTGAGATGCCGATAAACGGAATGTACTGTGACGCAACTTGAAACTGCAGTTAACCACAGTTAAGAAAGTGTTCCTCGACCATGAGAGCTATTAAAACATTGGAACAGCCCCCCTCCTGGAGTCATGAAGGATCCGTCATTGGAGGTTTTCAGGCAAGATCAGACAGTTATTTGTCTGGAATAGATCAAGAATCTCTGTTCTGGCATGGGGATGGACTGCAAGATCTTCAAGGTCTCTTCTAATCCAATGAGTTTATAATACAGTGTAGCTAAAAAATTTTTTTTTTCAGATTCTGAGTCAGAAAAACAAACTGTTGACATAGCAGTCCTTGGCAAAATTCATTTACAAATTGTATTTCCCACTTTTTAGCCATCACTGTACTATTATCAATCTTTTCATCGGCTCATTTGGAAGCATTTATATTTTCAGCAGCTATGTAGGATGAGGTGATTTTCATGTGGGTTTTATAAAGAACACAGAGTTGTGACCAATCATATTAGTCATTTGTAGTTAGATCTTCAAACTTTGATTCTGATGAAAATGACCAAATAATAGACTATTTCTTGATAGACATATTTACTTTATGACATCCATGCTGAGAACGTTTCAGAATAAAAACTCAAAACCTCAGGAAGGTACAAGTGCCGTTCATTTGTACAGAGGAAAATGTTTACATGGAAATCATGATTGCACGTGATTCAGTCAAATTAGAAATGCTGCTTTATGAGTGATTCAATATTTATTGGAGAACAGCATGCCACGGATGGACATGAAAACATGCAACCCGGGGGCCCATTAACTGCAGGGCCAAAGGGGCACGATCCTGGTTTCCTACTGCTCGTGCAGTCATTTTTTGTGGCATTTAAAAACTGTGGGAAAGCTGCTGCTTCGGAAAACAATTCAGCCCTATTGCTTACCCAGGATCTTGCATACCCCAACAGCATGCACCCGGATCTTCCTAGACTATAACATCGGGGTCCCTCAATGTAAATAATACATACATAATGAGGAGGGAGGGAGGGGGGAGGGGAGGAGCAAGAGGGAGAATAGAAGCCCCCCACTGTGCAAAAAGGGTTCCAAGGGGCCGAAAAACGCAACAGAAACATTAAGAAAGAGGGTAAAATGAACACACAGAGGGACAATGGAGGTAGCCCCGGCGGGGCCTGTTGGCAGAGCGTGATCAACCGTCCAATCCAAGCCCTGCAGGGATTCTCAACTTTTATGGCTCTGCCGCCCGGTGGTGGCGGAGGCAGTGGCGGTGAAGAGGGGGAGGGAGATTTGACGTGTGGATGCCATTTGCACAAATGCAGCTTTGTGCACTTGCACATTTGCCTGCTGCGGGTGTGTCCCGGGGAACCCCTGACATACACAAGGCCCATAAAAACAGAAAGAGCTCGATTGCACCAGTGGTGCCACCATCTTGATAGATGCGATCACACTCCGCAAACACCCCGGCCATCGGGCTTGGCCACACCTGCCTGGCCTTCATCTCTGGGCTGCAAATATATCTACTGGAGGCATATTATAAAGCAAAGGTGGCCAGTCTGTGGTCTGCAGGAAAATATGGGCAATCCGCGGGCCAGGCGCGTCCAATAAGATGCGCCTGGCCCTGGCCCACCTACACTATGTTAGGCGTAGGCATAAGCAGCGGCTGCGGCTCTTGACCCTTGTGGCTTTGCGGCGGTAGGTGGAACAGGGCGGCGGGCAGCGGCACGGGAGCGAGCGGTGGCAATTCTCTATATCTCTCTCCCTCTCCCTCTCTTTTTCTCTCTCTCTCTCTTTCTTTCTTTCATTTTCTGTCTGTCTCTGCCTCCCTGTCTCTCTCACTCTCTCAAGCAGGAACAAATAAATGTGTAATACTTAAATAAGCTTCAATTATGTAGTAATCATTAAACTAACTTTAATAATTTTGCTACAATTAAACAACCTTTAAAGATTTTGTTATGGTTAAATAAGCATTAATAATTTTGTTATAATTAAATAAGCTTTTCAAATTTTGTTCTATTAAATAGGTGCTTTTTATATGAATAAAATGGAAGTTCTACAGTTTTCCCTACAGTCATGTGATCAAAATTCAGGCACTTGAGAACCATCATGTTTTTATGTTGGTTGGAGTGACCCAGGTTTCTGGATTGCTTTTTACAACCTTCCCAGCCAACGTCTAGATTCACTTAACAACTGTATGATTCACTTAACAACTGCACGATTCACTGAACAACTGCACGATTCAACAATCAAGGCAAAATGGTTGTAAAACTGGGAATGACCTTCCTGCTTAGCAACAGAAATTCTGGTCCCAATTGCATTTGTAAGGCGAGCGCTACCTGTACAGTTGGATCAAAGTCAATAAAAGGCTGAACAGGCCTTGCACCAGGAAGACAATATTTTTACCTGAAATCTGCTGTTTTGGACACAATAAAAGAAACCCCACAAGATTTGTACTTCATTCCTCAGGGTTCAATGGAAAACTAAATTTTCATGATAGCCATACCCTTTTTTCCTAACTTTTTCATAACCATCTGCTTTGGAAACAGTCCATTTGGAGAACATTGTTTTTGATGGTCAACATATAAAAGTTTAGAATAAATAAAAAACAAACTATTTCATGCAGCAAATGTATAACATTTGTGAACAAATTCTCTGTCATTTTGCACACCGCACATGTGTTTTAATGGAAGTAAGGCTTCTATTTAGATATGGCCTACACACAGTGACTTTTACAGAAAACAAGATGATTTGACGTGAGGTAATAAAGTCATGAACAGCAGAATGGCTTTGAACAATTAACTTTAAAAAACAAGTGATGTAATAAACATAGTGCGCATACAAGCCTCTGAAATGATATGCCTAAGCTAGTCAGGTATAATATTATGCAGATCCATAACCATCATTTTAAAATGAACACATGTGTAACAAAGTTATGATTGTTTTTCATTTAATAAGCATCTGTTGCAAGCAAACTTGTTTCAGGTTACGGGATTTAAACTTCTTTATCCAAATGAATCTAATCCCAGTTTTGGCAACAGTGAGAAAATACAACCTGTGCTACATGTATACATGCTAATAAAATAGCTCAGGAAAGATCCACTCTACCTAAACTCAGCAGGTAGATTTTTCAGGTTCTAATTTACTTCACAATTCTGAAAAAAATGTCTTATTTAGCATGACATCCATTTCAGGTTCTCCTGTAGATCCTGTCTAAAATAATTTATTCACATAACAATCGCAATGCCTCAAATTTCTCATACAGCCCTACTGAGCATGTAAATTTTTGTATAACTGAGGTTCTGTTCCTAGAGACATATGAAACAAATCATGGTCAGTATTTTCCCTTTTGGAATAAGTAGCTGAAGGCCAAGGGAGAGGAATACATAAAATGTAGCTATCTTTAAAAGAAAACTTCCAAATAATATATTATTAGAAAATCTAAATGTTTTCAGATTCTGCTTAGGCTGGAGTTCCATATACAGACCACAAAAAATAACTTAACAGCTGCTTTCATTCAGGGTATCTGACTCTTTGGACGTATGTCTTCAGCTTCTTCTTGGCCGCTCATTTTGAGCTAACTAACATTTGAGATAACTAACAGCTCTTTCAAAAAAATTTATATACACACTCACACACACATCCCCACAC
>JANHFO010001568.1:30331-40505 GCA_032468095.1 Pareas carinatus
CATCCCGTCTCCCTTGGAAACGGCAGGCATGGTGACGATCGAGGATCGGGACCACGGCGATGCTCCGTTCCGCGCCCGAACCTGGCCCAGCTGCACCGAACCGACCCAAACATGTCCGATTGGCCCCTCGTTCCATCCGTCACGAAACGTTTTCACGTCCTATTGGGCAGAGGTGCCGCTTTTCAAACCGGCGGTGCTTTCTATTGACTGAAATAAGCCAGTCGCCTAAAGGATTGGTCAATAGGTTTAAATCCCGCCTGCTCTTCTCCCTATTGGTTCTAGTGAACCTTAATGTCAAATAACTCCCCTCTACAGCTCTGCATTTTCCATTGGACAGGTGTTCACAAGAAGCCCGCCCATGCCTGCTTCCCACTGTGCCCCTTCGGTTTGCATATCTTGATAGATTTTAAGAAATGTCATTCAAGACCTGCCCCGCCCATTTCCTCTTCGGTTGGACTAGGGTAATGCTTCTTGCGAAATCAGCAGGTTGAGCCTCCGCCGGCCGCCGGGGGGAGGCCGGGGGGGGGAGGGAAACGGTTCTTGGAAGCTGTGATTGGGCCAGAAGACCTCGTGCCCCGAGCCCAAGACGGCGGCTTATTGGCTGGAAAGGCTGGCGGTGGGTCGGCGGCCAAAGAGAGGCTGTGGGGAGGAGCCTTGGAAACCGAGCTGCCTTCCTGGCAAAGAGCGGCGGGATCGCCATCTAGCGTCAGTCTTTTGAGAGTAGAAGGCACGATGAGGAAGAGCAGCCAGGGTGCTGAGGGCGGTTTCTGCCTTCTAGTCAGTTGTTGGTTGGGGGGGGGGGGTCTTCCCACCACGTGGGCTTGTTTTGGAGAGATGTTGAGGGAAATTAGAATCAGAATTTATTCTCCAAGTGTCTCTGGACACACAAGGCTTTTGTCTCGGGTGTACATGCTCTGTACTTACCTATAGGTTATAATTGACAAACTGTGATTACAATCATAAGGCTATAATTGAAAAACAATGATTATGATCATAAGATACATTTCTAATCATGAAAGTACATTCTTCATGTCATGCACATATTAGATGCATTCATAATCATAAAGTACATTCCTGTTCCTTTGGATCTATTTGGGGTACTTTTAAAGCCTTTAGATACGGGATGATACAACAATCTGCAAGGAATATAAACTGAAAAATGTATCCCAGGGGCATGAATGGCGCCAGCACACTGAGTCGGTCAACTGGCCTCTTCCCCTCTAGCTGCATCAACAGCCTCTCGTTTTCCAAACCCATATTCGTTTTACTCTTCCCCCAATTTCCACCTTGTCTCCCAGAGACCCTTTTGCAATAGTAGAGGCAGGTTCACACTTGCAACCCCCAACATCCTTCTTAATATTTGGATTCCTCAACCTTTCTGAATTTCTGGCATCCAAATGCCAAAGCTTCCACCCCCACCCCCTTTTCCTCTCTCCTACTCCCCACCTTTGTGGCCAGGATTGCTGCAACTGCTGTTTGCCTGGACCAGCTTAGTCCAGGATCTCCTGTGCCCACCTTGAGATGGTGCCTCCTGTGCATGCAGTAAAGCAGTCACCAACTGGCAAGGAGAATCCCAGTGTTGCTATTGAGGATGAGCCGGTGGCCATCCCAGAGGCTTCCCCTTTGCGTGCAATCCCGATGTCTGCGGAGTTGAAGCGTGGAGGTCAGTTGGAATTTTTTGGCATTTGTGGATTGGGTCGTTTTGGGGTACTTCTGGGTTATTTTGTGTTGGTTTGTAAAATAAATTGGGCATTTGTCTATGCTGCTTCCAGTTCCACAAAGGATTTCCCTGTCTCCTTTTTGGGCAGAATTTATTGACTTCGGAAAGGACCTATTTTATTTTTTCATGAGAACTAAAAAGTATACCTATATTCCTTTTTTATGGATCGGATCGGATTGACCGCAATGCTGTATGTTCTCCAACGTTTTAGAATTTTAGAACTCCTATTTTGGGGGATTTTTTCCCCCAATCATTCCATTTTTTTTCCTGTTGGAGGATGTTTTTTCAGCAATGTTTAATAAATCATTAGTTCTGCCTTTCCACGTAAGTATTAATGTAGAAACTAAGGAAACTGAAGACATGAGTAATTATTATTGTTTATGTTATGTATTGGCTTTGATTGCCTGTAACTGTTGAATGATAGCTAACTGCTGTGTCTGTTTAAACTCCAGACTGGTTGTCTCCAGGACTTGTCTTTTGCACAGGAATTAATGTTTAAATGCTACTGGTCACTGCCTAGCAGTGACCCATATAAATAGTAGCTAAACAGCAATTAGAGTGGTTCTTTTTCCTGCGTTGACCGAATAAACATATTGCTGTTTCAATGTACCGTTTTGTCAATGCCTCACCAATTCCGAAACACAACAGTGGCGACGAGGATGGGATGTGCTGCTAAGGAGAAGAGAGCCAGAAGTTACTAGGGGTGAAGCCAAGCATCAGAGCCCTGGGAGGAACTACGTTCCCTCCTCCATCTGCCAGCAACATGCTAGAGACAGCCACGTCCTAAGGACCAGTCCTAGGACCAGCACAGAAGCCTTAGCAGCGCAAGGCATTGAGAGGTCAGAGACAACTCACCATGGCCAAGGTTGGGAAATTGGCGGAGTTTGATGTGGCGCATCCCGAAAGTGGGGGTTCATATATCTCCCATGTCGAGAACTATCTGCAAGCGAACCAACTTAGTGACGGCAGCTTAAAGGTCACAATGCTCCTGTGTGTGTGCAGCCAGGCAATGTTCGATATAGCTGAAAATCTAGTTGCTCCTGCTGCACTAGAATTGGTCATCTTGGCAGATCTAAAGAAGAAGCTCAAGGACCATTTTGAGCCGAAGCTCCCTGTCATTGCATGGAGGCACACCTTCGAACAGCGGGAGCAGCAACCAGGAGAATCTGCCACCAGGTTCATAGCTGCCCTACAACAGGCGTCCCGTCTTTGCAACTTTGCAGGCCTCGAAGAGAGATTGAAAGACCGTTTGGTATGCAGGTTGAGGAACAGGGAGCTCTAGCAGAAGTTATTTGAGAAGGAGACCCTAACGTTCCAAGATGCCCTGAAGGAGGTCATGGATGACAGAGCCACTGGAGGAGCCGTCAAAGCCTCAAATCCCTCTAAGAACACTCTCAGTCCAAAAACTGAACTGTAGGCGTCCATGAGGATGCCAGAAGAGTAGAAGACCTCGGCATGGACCATGAGATCGATTGGCTGCAGAAGCAACAAGTAAGCAGCCAGCAGCCATTTGACAAGGCAGTTCCTTTCACTCTATGTGTGGGTTGTGGAGGCCGACACAGATGCTCAGAGTGCAGGTTCCGCACAGCAATGTGCTGGGCTTGTGACAAAAAAGACCACATTGCTGCAATCTGTAAGGTTCGCCAGAGGAACGTACCACTAGAAGAAGCATTCAGGAAAGGTACCGAGGCCCCGGGGCAACACAGAGTCAGCTATTGCTCCAGTCGAAGAACTGTGTGTAGATCAGTTGCCCATCACCTTCTAAAGGAGAAGCTTAGACTCAAGGTCAAGCTTCATGGAGTTCCATGCAACATGGAACTGGATAGAGAGCCAGCCCAGTTCCCAAGGAACTTTTAATCACATTTGCAGTTGCAGCGACAAACAAGTTAAACTCAGGCCGTCCAACCTTTTGCTGATGGATTTCCAAAACATCCGCATAGCAGTTAAAGGAGAAGCTACACTCAATGTGCAGTTCAAGAAGTTTCAGGGTCCACTGGATGCCATGTTAGTTGAGGGACACCGCACAGACCTCATCAGCTTAGACTGGTTTGATACCCTGGGCATCCAAGTGACTGGTATTAACAGAGCGCAAGCAGCATACCTGTCAGCAGTTTGCCAGGAACTTAGGAAAATACAAGGGACCTCCAGTTGCCCTCCACCTTGATCCTACGGTAGCCCCAATATGGATCAAGCCTCGTAGAGTGGCTTTCGCTCTCAAACCCAAAATAAATGCAGAGCTGGACAAGTTGGTGCAACAAAGAGTGTTGCTGCCAGTAGATAGTGGTGTGTGGGTGATCCCCATAGTCACACCACTTAAGGCCAATAGTGAGGTGTACATATGTGCAGATTACAAATGCACCATTAACAGAGCACTTCAACAACATGCATATCTGGTGCCTGTAGTCAGCCACCTCTTGGCGTCACTACAGGGAGGTCGCGTATTTGCCAAATTAGATTTGGCACAAGCCTACCAGCAACTGCCCATGGATAATGCCATGGTAGAAGCTCAGACTATTGTAATCCACAGGGGGACTTTCAAGGTTAGACGCCTACAGTTCAGGATCACTGCTACCCCAGGACTTTTCCAGGGAGTGACGGAGCTCACACTCAAGAACATTCCAGGGGTGTGCTCTTACTTCAATTATGTCCTCATAGCTGAGGAGTCAGTAGACATTTTGGCAGAACGGCTCAAAGCCATCCTTCAGCGTTTCTGCAAAGCAGGGCTGAAGCTTAAAAGAGAAAAATGCAAGATTGGGGTAGATTCAGCTGAGTTCCTCGGTTTTCGCATAGATGCCGCAGGCATTCTTCCAGTGGATTCCAAGCTCAAAACAATTCAGCAGACCCCCAGTCCTAAGTCTAAGGAGGAGCTTCAGACCTTTTTAGGACTAGTGAACATTCACTACACCTTTCTGCCATACAAGACTGCAGTGGTAGAACAGTTACACAAGCTCTTCGACAAAAAGGCACAGTAGCAGTGGACGAGCGTCTACGAGAAAAGCATCTTGGCAGTCAAATCACTGTTGTCCAAGCTCAGTACTCAATCGTTTTAATGAAAAGCTGCCTATCTGCATCGCTTGTGATGCATCTTCACATGGAGTAGGAGCTGTGTTGAACCATTTAGCAGCTGATGGGAGGCAGGCTCTCATCGCTTATTATTCTAAGAACTTGTCTTTAGCAGAATAAAATTACACCCAAATAGACAAGGAAACATTGGCCATAATGGCAGGTATCAAGAAATTTCATGACTATTTGTATTTGCAAGTTCACGATCTTCATGGACCACAAACCACTTCTGGGTTTGTTCAGATTCTATCTCCATGGATACTGAGATGGTCTATCTTCCTTTCAGCCTATAATAACAGGCTGATTCACAAACCAGGCAGGGAAATGGGCCATGAAGACGGCCTTAGCAGACTGTCCCTGCCACACTTAGAGCCAGACCCCACTCTGGCTGCATACATCTTGGCTATCCAGGATATGCTGGAGTCTCCCTTTCACGTTGGGGATGTGGCTGCTGAGACAGCCTCTGACAAGACGGTTACCTGTATGTTGAACTGGGTGTACACAGGATAGTTGGACAAATGTCCAGGGCCAAACTTCCAGAGTTTTTACATGAGGAAAGATGAGCTTTCAGCTCATAAGCAGTACATCTTATGGGGGAGTCGGGCCACAGTCCTGAGCTCTCTGAGGCCCAGAATTTTAAAGTCTCTGCACAAGGGACATCTGAGAATAGTCTACGTGGAGGCACTCATGAGAAGCTACCTTTGATGGCCTGGGTTGGATAAAGATATTGAGGCCCAAGTGCATAGCTGCAACACATGCCAGCAACCCAGGCCCAAAATGCCTCAAGCCCCTGTCCACCGATAGAAAGCCACAGAAGCCACATGGTCAAGAATCCATGGTCAAGAGGTCACACCAGTTCCAACTATGACTACTGCCAGGACCATCCAGGAACTACACAGAATCTTTGCAACGTATGGGTTACCCGATGTGCTAGTCTCAGACAACGGGGCGCAATTTATTGCTGCAGAATTTCTCAGGGCTAGCTTGATCAGGCATGCCACTTTCACCATGGAACCATGGAACACCTGGTATGAACGAACAACGAATCCTTAAAGAGGACCGTAACCAGCAACTGGCAGCACAGGCTGGCAGATTTCTTACTCTGCCAAAGCACCACTCCCTGCACTTCCATGGGCAGGAGCTCAGCTGAACTTAGATGGGGATGATGCTTAATCAGTAAACTGGATCAGCTGCATCTGGACTGAGTTGCTTCGGACACAGCACAGTCAAAACCACTGCAAAGTTTGCACTTTGGTGACCAGGTTTGGGCCCAGAATTATGGTCAAGGAGCATTGTGTGTGGTAGCTGTGGTTGCTAAGGTGTCAGGGTCACTCTCATATGAAGTGATTCTGGAGGATGGTCGAGTATTTCAATGGCACATCAACCAACTGCACTGGAGGCTAGCAAACCAGTCACTGGCTCAGGACTCTCGTGAGAGCCAACCCCAGGGGTGGTGTGACATTGGCTTGACAGCAGAGTCTGCATGCACCAACGAGACTCTCGGCCAAGGAAACAGGGGGCTGGCCATAGGTGGATTTTCCTTGAATGTAGACACTGCACCCACTGAGCAGAACTGGCAAATGGCTCCGATTTCCAGCCCGGCAGAGACTGTTTCCCCAATGGTCTTTGGCTTGGCTCTACCAGGACAGACCAGCCAAAGGGACTCGAGTTGACCTGAAGCAAATGGGTTTCAAAGTCCTAGTCTACCCAGCCAGGCAGGTGAGCAGATAGCCCAGGAACTTCCAGCAGCTCTGAGATGTTTGGAACAGTTGTGTAGGCCGCCAAAGTATTTATAAAACTATGTTCATTACTTGAGATTGTGAACTATCTAGGGCAGTGGTTCCCAAAGTTTTTCAGTTCACTGCCCTCTTGGTGCTACAAACTCATCCTCGGTGCCCCCCATCCCCACAATTCTCCCCATTTATCTACGCTAACCACCCTCAGTCCTGGGCCAGCCGGGCGGCCTTCCCCAAGGATTAGCAGCCTCAGCGCGAGCTGCGCTTCCTTAGCCTGCCCTCTGCTGCCTGGTTGGCTCTTTTGTTTGAACTGGCCCGAAGGCGTTTCTGCGGTGGGGGCCCAGCTAGAGTTGGGTGGCTGCAGACTGCGGGAATGTGTGACCCAGCCCCGCCGTCGTTCTTTCCCTTCCTGCCAAGAGGCTCAGCACCACTCCAGGACTCCATATCAAAAGAACTCCAAGATCACTCTCAACCAACCCATTACCCAAGTCCTTAAAACACAGGAGACTAATGGAAAAGCAATCACTACACAAACGACCTAGGACATTACACCACAAAAGCCAATTATACCAGCAACCAATCAAGAAATAACAACCCAGCCAACCAGCTCAGCACACCAAACCCTCCCACCAGTATTTACAGATAAAAGGCAACTCCAATCACACTTTGCTCAGACTAGAAAGAAGCCAAAAGCACCAGCCTGAAGATGGCAAGTGAGACCTTGCCGAAACGTCGCCAAGAGACTCTCTACATGAGAAAAGACCCAAACACACCTGGACCTACATACATATATATAAAGAGATGACTGACTTGAGCTCCATAATCATGAGTTTAATCTGTACTTGACAAAAAGGACAGTCTTTTAGATTTGTATCATAGCTTCTTTTGTTGTGTCCCGGACACTTTTTAAGAAATTCAGAACCCGTGAACCCCCAGTCCCTACCCCTTCCAGGAAAGATGGAGCACTTGTGGTTTGAGGAATTTTGTTCAGCTTGCTCTTTGCTTTTTTAGCTGCTATGATGATGTACTTGGTAACCATGGTGATATGGTAGGTCCTTAGCTCGGAAAGAGCAGCCACACACTTGTTATACATGGATTGAAGATCTTTGTTTCCAGAAGATAAGACATGGTCCTTCAGTGGAGGGACAGAGTGGATTTCTTCAATGAAGGCTTGATGATGAGGAGGCATATATTGTCTCATTCTATGCAAAAATGCAGCTGGTAAAAAATACCAGAGCAATGGATAAGTGGGGTTCAAGGCAATTTAAAATGATTGAGTTAGCCTGCTCAACCAATAGATATTTTGAAATCCCTCGTAATTTCTAGCCCACAAGGCTGATGTAGGAGAACAGGCAGACCCACGGGGTGGAGTTAAGCAAGTCACCAGCCTAGGGACGTTATGTTCTCATAAATAGTCCAACCTCTCTCAAATTCTGTTTTGACTCTTCTTTAGCCCCAACATAGCACTAAACATTAGTTGACTAGATTCCTGCCTATAGACTTGAACAATAAATCTTCCTAACTGCAATTTAACATATGGTCTGGATTCTTCACACTTGAGACTGCAGCTGGCTGAGAGTTACAGAACTAGACATAAGGCTAGGGAAAACTGTTCTAGATTATCAGCAGAAGAGTCACTATAGACAAGCCAATACCGAACATGATGGGATTACTGTTCAAACTTTTTCCATGCCCTTTCCCTGTCTCTTTCATTTTCATTTTGCACATCCTCTTTGATCTTTGACAATATTCATCCTGAGCACCAAAAGTAACTTGGAAAAGGAAGAGTTCAAAGAGAACTCTTCTCCCTGACCTCTAATTTTCAACTTTCATTGAAATTTACAAGAATTTTTAATTAAAAACATGGAGGAAAAAGTCTCTCTTTATTTACTGTGAAGAGAAAGGCCTTGCTTCAAACGTATCTTCAAAAAAAAATTAATTTCAGTGAAATTCTCAGGGATGGAATGTGTACATCGGTTTATTGTTAACTAGGTGGCCAAGGCTTTGATGGTCATTCCTGCAGTTCACAATCTTTCCAGGTTTCCACACTTCCATTCAATCCCAAAGGTGCTTTTTCAAGAGCCAACTGGACTTCCTTTGTTTTTCCTTGAAGATGTTTCACTTCTCATCCAAGAAGCTTTCTTCAGTTCTATCTGAGTGATGGAGAATGGAAGGATTTACATTCCTTGCAGTCATCTTCCAAATTCATCCATTCTCCACCATTCAGTCACAACTGAAGAAGCCTCTTGGATGAAAAACAAAATGTCTTCAAGAAAAATTCAAGAAAGTCCAGCGACCTTTTGAAAAAAACACTTTTGGGACAACTGGGACCTGGATGACTGAGAATCTCCACAGACGTATATCAAGAGGGAATTATTCCCAGTGGGGCTTTCTCAAAAGAAAATCTACTATGACTCCAAAGGGAGATCCTTCTGTCTTCTCCCAGAAAAGTCCTGAGAAATCATACCCCTGGTTCCTCCACTCACATGTTTGATGGAAGATTTGGAAAACCAATTGGTGTTTTATCCTAGTTTCAACATATAACAATGGATCTCAATGCAAGCAAAGGGCAGGTCTTACCGCTTTCCTTCTGATGTTGGATACCAAGCAGTTCATCGAAGGCATGCAAGGTGGAGCTTTGGGCTGCACTGCCCCCAGAATATGCCAGAGGCTGTTCACAAAAGCCTTCATACAACAACCCTTCTGGCAACACGGGGTTATCTTTCCAACTGAAAGGAAGAGATACGAAGTCAATGGATTGTACAAAATAGGACCAATAGACCACCTTTTGTAGAATAGAATAGAATAGAATAGAATAGAATAGAATAGAATAGAATAGAATAGAATAGAATAGAATAGAATAGAATAGAAACCTTAGTATTACTTTAAATGTACACTAATCAGCATAGATGAAAAAGAAATTTTTTGGACTTCTGGTTCCAGCTTCCTTTGGTGAAGACAAGGCGACCAGGGCTCTCGATCACTGAAGTCTTGTTTCCCCCAATCGGGGGCACCTAGTGTGCCTATGGACACCCTGTAGGGGTGTCCTAAGAAGGAAGCTAGACAAGAACACGCTTGGGGCGATGGCCAGCACGTTTGAACCTGTCTCTTTCCCTTTCCCCACCCGGGAGAAATGGTGTCTCAGTGCCATTAAAAAGGAAGCCTGGAACCCCGTGAAAAACACCCACGGTACCAACGCGGAAGCAAAGAGAAAAAAAGTGGGGGGAAAACCATCTAGTCAGACAAGAAGAAGTAATTGATCGATACACTCCACAAAACTTTGTTGGCCTGATTAAAAGAAGAAAGTAAGCAATTTCCCCCCAAAAGTAAAAAGAGGCGAATGAAATCAATGGGGAGTTAAGCAGTGAAGGAAGTTCGGAGAAATTCTAAAATGGAGGACGTTGGCAAGGTGAAAAAAACTTTAATTCTTTCTTTTAGTGGATTTAATGGACTAAATTGATTGTATGATCTAGAGTTTGATCAGAATGCGTGGTGGTATAAAAGAGGTCTATGACAGATTATAAAAGTGTGTGGCTGGGAGCAGTAAAAAAAAAGACTTTAAAAATTTGAATGTTAGAAGATTGATTTATTTGAATTAAAATTTGGATTTATGAACAGCTGGATAATGGATTTGGATTATTAAAATGGGACTAAA
>JANHFO010001570.1:8729-19387 GCA_032468095.1 Pareas carinatus
TCAGACCATGTGTTCCGTTCGGCCATTTGAAGCTGGGTGAAAGGGTGCTGAAGTGGCGTGCCTGATCAAGCTAGCCCTCAGAAAGGACTGAAATTCTTCAGCAGTAAATTGAGCCCCATTGTCTGAGACTAATACATTGGATAATCCCTGTGTTGCAAAGATCCTGTGCAGTTCTTGGATGGTCCTGGCAGCGGTCATAATTAGGACTGGTGCAACCTCTAACCACTTAGAGTGACTGTCCACCACAATGAAGAACAGCTGTCCCTGAAATGTCCCAGCAATGTGGATTCTTGACTACAAGTCTTGTGTGGCTTCCCATCAGTGGACAGGGACTTGAGGCATTTCGGACCTGGATTGCTGGCATGTACAGCAGCTATGCACTTAGGCCTCAATATTTTTATCCAACCTAAGTCACCAAAGGTAGCTTCTCATGGGTGCCTTCATCCAGACTATTCCTAGATGCCCCTCGTGCAGATACTTTACAACTCTGGATCTCAGAGAGCTTGGAACTATGACCTGACTCCCCCATAGGATGCACTCCTTATGAGCTGAAAGCTCATTTTTCCTCATGTAAACTATGGAAGTTTGAGCCCAGATATTTGTCCAGCCATTCTGTGTACACCCAGTTCAACATGCAGCTAAGCATCTTGTCAGAGGCTGTCTCAGAAGCCATGTCCCCAGTGTTAAGGAGAGACTTCGGCAAATCCTGGATAGCCAGGATGTGTGTAGCCAGAGTGGGCTCTGACTCTAAGTGTGGCAGGGACAGCCTGTTAAGGCCATCTGCACGACCCATTTCCCTGCCCAGTTTGTGAATCAGCCTATAAGTATAGGCTGAAAGAAAGATAGACCACCTAAGCATTCATGGAGATAGAATCTGAGGTGTTTGTTTGTTTCTTTGTCCATTGCGAATAAACCCAGAAGTGGCTTGTGATCCATGAAGACCATGAACTTGTGACCACACAAATAGTCATGAAATTTCTTAATACAGCCACTATGGCAATGCTTTCTTGTCTATTTGAATGCAATTTTGTTCCGCTGAAGACAAAGTCCTAGAATAATAAGCAATGGGAGTCTACCTCCTGTCAGTCGCTAAATGGCTCAACATAAACTTTTCTGCCACTGTGCCTTTTTGTCCAAGAGCCTGTGTAATGGTTCTGCCACTGTGGCCTTCTGTGGAAGAAAGGCGTGGTAAAAATTCAGTAGTCCTAAAAAGGCCTGATGTTCCTCCTTAGACTGGGGACCTGCTGAATTGCTTTGAGCTTGGAATCAGCTGGATGAATGCCTACGGCATCAATGCAAAAACTAAGGAACTCAGTTGAATCTAACCCAATCTTGCAATCTGTTAATAGACATAGCAGTTAGCCATCATTCAACAGTTACAGGCAATCAAAGTCAATACATATAATTTGTATAACTTGCTACAGTATTCTGACTGATAAGTAAAGTTTATGTCTTGTAGCCTGATAAGTAAAACTGATCTTCTTGTAGCCTTCACCTTTCTTGTATAAAAAAATTATTTTCTTTCTCAGATCTTGTGCAATTTCTCTTCTATGTGGTGCCACTGTTGACAGCATGAAATGGGAAGGGATTTTCTTTGCTAAGTAATGCCCTTTTATAATAAACTGTCTGCCAGACACCTGTTTAATGAATCATTAGACTCACCTATAATTGAATTCTTGTTAATTGGGATTTTGTTGTCTAAAATGTAGCTTAAATCCTAAGACTTTCACTGGGGTATATTCATTTTTGCAATATGGTCTTGAATGCATTTGTTAGGAAAAATACTTTTGTGTGTGAAAATTACCAAATCTTGTTTGCAATCACCCGCCCACATCTGTGAGAGTATTTTGTAGTATAGTGTCCCATAGGAAATGTTGATTCCAAAAGGAAAGTAAAGGTTTTCTGACAAGTCTGTTACCGTGTACTCATTTATGCTGAGCACTGTTTCTGGTCTCTCTCAAAGCTAAAATCACAAGGACCATGGAAACATAAAGCCCAGTGATTGAATGTGAATAGGCTGTTTCTATAGCAAACTTGTCAGGCCACTTGGAGCTAAGCAAATTGTTGTTCCCAATCACATAATCCTCAAGTTTGTCCCTACAGTGTTCTAAATTGGCTACATGGGTATTTTGTTCCAAGACAAGCAAAGCACCACTTTCAAAGTGAAACAACTAGGTTGAGTATCAGATGGAGGACATGTATGTCAAGAATAGTGAAGTGTCTTTGTGTCATGGCAAGTAGAATATGAGAATGAGCCCAAGATGTACATTATTTGGGTTCAATGTGGCTACTCTGATATAGCTCTTTGAGATTGTTGTAGTCTTATGTATGCTTATGAGAAAATGAATCTCTCTACAGAAAATAACAAAAATCACTAACATGGTAGTGCCTAGTAACAAATGTTATTAAAAGGTTATGTTTTTTATGTACAGCACTTCATCAGATGAACAGCGAATGTTCTTTTGAAATCTATAAATGCATATATTATAAAATATCTCAGTCATACCCATAGCAACATCATCTTAGCAGGAATGTATTAATAATGAAGAATACAATTTCCACTTTCAAATCACAATATTCTTTAGCAGACAGACCTATACTAGCTCCACAATTCAAAAACATTCTTTCCTTTCAACAGTATTTTTCCTGGTAAGAAAAAAAAGTTATAACAAGAGTATAGAGAAAAATGGCAACCGAGGCCTTTGCTTCATTAATATCCTACTTTATACATAGAACATAGCTGTGTTTGCATAACATTTTGAACCATAAATTAGTAAAATTCATTTTAGTCTACTGTGAAGGGTAGATTTGAACCCAGTGATGCATTTATGAAATCACAGCATGAGAAGGCGCCTTGTAAGCATTCAGTTCAACCCACCTCCCACTAGTCAGTGCAGGAATTCATATTAAAGCCTCCAGATAGATGACCATAAGGAAATCAGTAGCCTTCTGAGTAATTGCTAAGCTATTTGTACTGTTAGGAAATTATGTGCAATATGACAATTCTTAACACCTGGTAAAACACAAGAGAACATGTGAGCTGAACCTATCCCAGTTCTTGTATTTTGGTTTCTTTTTAGTTCTACGTGAACCACGCACCGACTCGGTCAAAATCTGTGGCGTTATAAGGAGTGATGCTCAAAAGGCATCCCTGCTTTGCTTTACAGGAGGAAGAGTCGCCTTCCTCTCTCTGATTTTGTGAGACATCGATTAGACACGGGGCCGTTTGGGGTTCTCCGGCGTTTTCCCTCCGCGGCTGCACCATCGCTGTGTCTCGATCTAAGCGCCGAGTTCAGCGGGCTCCAGAGCGACTGAGGCCCGCTTGTCCGTCGCCATAGCGACCGTTCCAGGCACGCGGCGCGTTTGGCCTCCTTCCTTTTTCTCGGCCTGCCAGCTGCGGGCGGGAGCAACGACAGAGGCCCGAGCAGCGGGACGAGACCTTAGCCCTTTTTCACCGGGCTGGGAAGCGACGCGCCCACTCTCCCATATAAAAAAAAATGTCGAAAAGGCCCGTTGACGCCCGACAGACTTTAAAAGAGTTTCACTGTGGTCCAGAAAGAAGCAAAGAAAAGCCTGGTACCCATTTGGATGAGCACCAAATTGTTGATGGGGTGAGTCCCTTCACCATCCCGCTCCTTCTCGGTCAGTTTCGCAGCGGGGTGTGTGTGTGTGTGTGTGTGTGTGTCATTAAGCCCTTTTCTCCTAGAAGGCCCCTCCCCCCCTTTCCAACTCGAAGAAACTGTCTTCGAGTTGGAAAGAGTCCATACATATGCCCTAGTCTAGTCTAGGTTTTGAGGAAGGAGGCGGGTCTCCCTTTTTAAGCCTGGGTCTACTTTCTATCCCTGTATTGGAACTGGTACATAGTGTATTTCCTTTTACCTTGGGTTTAGATTATCATGGATATTCCTCAAGAGTTATTCTCAGCTCTGCTGTCTGCATGCTTTAACTATCAAACTTGGCGCATAAGATAATGGATTTTCACAAAATGGTTGTTCCGAACAGTGTGGCCATCTAACTGCCTCCTGTGTAATTTAGGATCTTTTTCTAATGCTTATATTTATTCTATTTATTCTTCACATTATTGAACCACCCATATCTCTCAAGGAGGGTCTCTGGTTGATGTACAATAAATTTTTCTGATACTATCTAGTTTCAGATTTTAGAAAAGCAACTGAAAATTTGTGGCTATAAGAATGATAAAGAAGTCACAGATCTGTACCTTGGAGAAAAGTAAGTTGTTTGCAGCAATTGCTGTAATTAAACTGTACCATGTAAGACCAATGAATCTTTCAGTATCAGACAGATTTTGGGGAGAAGCTGTTACTGAATTTACATTTTCCACTGTTTTAAAGTTAAGTATGATATCAGCTTGACTTTATTTTATTGGACCAGTATTTCTTTTAACATGGTCTAAGTACCAGAATTTAGAAAATGTTGAAAGTTTATATGATATAAAGAATAAATAAGAATTTAGTATTATAAATAAAAAACAAACAAGTAAAATAAATAATAATTTATTATTAAGAAATTACTCTGCTTCCTCACCAGCATTTTTTTTTACATACATTGTTCGTGTTAGCAAAATTCTAAAATTAAAATTAACTAAAATTCTTTCTGACTCTCCCCCCCCCCTACACACACACTTTTTCTCTCTCTCTTTTTGGAAAGAGAGGTGGAATAATGAAGGTATACTCAGGGTTGAACCAGCCCCTCTCTTTGAAGTATTTTGGTTCTCAGGTCACCCATGCCTGAAGATGAACAGTGACTAGACAATTAAATTTCCTTTGTGTTGCCCCTACCCCTTCTTTATAACCAAATTTTCACTTTTCAACCAGGCCTCTGGGGAACCAGAAAAGGACTAAAGGGTTAATCCTCACCCCCATCTTAGATCTGACTAAACTTCAGGAAGAGGTGAAACCAAATATCTGTGGGAGTTGGTAGCTCAGGCAAGTTGAGGTGGATGCTAGAAGCCATTGGTCAACTCCAGAATTTGCTTTTAAAAAGTCAACTTTATTAAAGATGACAAAGACAGATGTGATACTGCACATAATGTACAACACTCAGTTAAAAAGAGACAAAATACAACCCTTCCCACAATTGTAGCCTACAACAAAACAATCTGGAATTGTAGCCAGCTCCCACCTCCCCACCCCCAAAAACCCTCTTAATTAACAAAACCTGCCAGCTACTTCTCTCCACAACAAGCTTTAGAAAATGGAAGGGTAATGAATGCAGACAGAAGAATAATATGCTCATTTGCCTGAAATATAACTGCATTTAATACAAAAATACTTATTTCTAAAGGTCATTAATTTCAATTGTTTTAGATATACTGTATCTAACTGCATATGATAAGTTTGTATTTGCTTTTCCTTTAAGTTTTCCATTAACCCCAAACTGTTTTTCTGGCATGATATAGATGAAATCATTTCTCAGGATGTCTTAATGAATTGGCCTACTTGATTTTGTAGATTTGGTCAAAAAATTTCCAGAATTGTTATGGAAGAAATTTTAAAAAGATATGAATCGACTTTGTGAATTCAGTTTCAATTATGTCTTGACTAGTAGAATCGCAATTTGACACTTACATCAGCAAACTCTGATTTCTATTTTTCTCATCTGTATTTAATCCTGATTTCCAGGGAAGGAAAGGAAGAGTAAAGGTATCCATTATTTCAAATCATAGTTTTTGGATTAGAAATAGTACCTCCATATTATCTGACCTGAAGTTCTGCTTATTGGAAATGAAATTTAAAATAGGCATTGAAAATGACTGTATTCACAAAGCAATGAGAATATTAGGGAATGGAGAAATATCTTCTTAAAACATTGTGACAAATCTCAAGCTAGCCATCCATAAAGGAATTGCAAAGACTGATTTCATTTTAAAATCACTGAACTAAAATTTATTAGATTTAAAACTGTTTACCAGAGATTAAACTGCCCAGGATTCTTCTATTACATGTGTTGTTTAGCTCATCAATGGAAAATGTCTCTTTTATCTTTTATTGTATTTATTGTCATTAACTGTTTAGTCTGATTTTTTTTTCTTTGCCTTATTTGTATATGCATGTATAGAATACTTCTTTCTTATGAACCAATTTATTTAATGAAAGTTTATGGGATGACGTTGTAACATTTTATAAGACTCTTATTTTTATAGTAAAGCACTATAAAATTTAACAAGATAATTGTTAACTGTACCTCTATACCTGGATCTCAAGACCCAAAGAACTTAGTTTTTAAAAATAAAGCATAGAATTGAACTTTTGTGAAAATAAGCATTTTTTTAAAAAAAAGATTGAAATGAAATTCTGCTCAGAACAGATTAGATTCCTTTGGGTTCAGTCTTCAGATGTATTTCTTCAGATTTTTGCCACTCATTTCAGTGAAATGTCGCTAGAGTAAGTAGTTTGACATTTGCAACCAGATTTACTAAGGAGTAAGACAGGCTAGAAGACAAATAAAGGAAAACATTTAGAAGTAAATTCATGGTTTTAGAGAACAAATAAAAAGAATTATTTGTAAACTTAATTGTGTACTTTCATATTCTGTAAATAAAATGACAACATGAGATATTTAAAAGTAATCAGTATTATCAATACAGAATTAGGTATCCTTGAACCAAAATGCAGTATAAAATATTGTATCTCTTAGTTTGGTTTGTTCAGAACAATTAAATCGAGCCTATTAAACGTTGCCATTTTATGGACTTAAAGTGTCACAGTAAGCTTAAGCTTTAAGTTTACACATCTTTAAAAATCATAATTTGTAGGTAAAACTAGAATTGACTAATCTTGCAATGCTTCAATTTAAAGCTGAATTCATGGAAGCCAAATATAAAAGAAATAAATTATAATTTTAGATTATGATAAAACAGAAGTAATATTTAAAACTGCATGTTTCTGCATGGAGAGTTTTTGATTTCAACTGGTTTCATTTTTAAAAAATAAATCTGATTCATTTTTTTTGTTACCATTAAAATAAATTAAAGGGAGTCAAGGATGGATATGGAAAAGCTGATGTGAATCCAAATCATGATAGTGATGAATTTTTCAGCATCTTCGCTGTATCTTTTGTATCATATCTACTGTCTGTAGTTGTTAATACAGGTGGTTCTCAGTTTTCAACCATTCAAATATATGATGGAGCTGAATTACCAGTACTTACAACCAGTCCTCGGATGTTTTGAGTGCTGCAGCACTCCTGCAGTCACATGGTCACAGTTTGTGATCTATCCTGCTGTCTTCCTACAAGCAAAGTTAAAGAGGGATGCTCACAGGAAATTGTAGTTATGTGTTCAATGGCAATAACTTCGGACTGTTGGAAGTGCTGCTGTTAAATAGCACAGCCACATGATATTGTGCTTTATGAACAGCATCACTCAGCAATGGAAATTCTAATCTCAATTACTGTAATTAAGCTGTAATATGAAAGAGTAAGAATATTTCTGTATCTTTAATAATATTCAATCCTGAGTATTGGGTTACTGTAGTATAATATTTCAGCAGTCACTTCAGGCTAAAGTTATGAATTTCTTTTTCAGTGGATTAAAAGATGTTCCCAATTTATCACGGTTCCGAAAATTAAGAAGTTTGTGGCTAAACCATAATAAGGTATCAAATACAGGAATTTTTATAGCCGCAATTACATCTTATATCTGATAAACCTTTTGGGGAGTATTCTTTCAAGGGCAACATCATTGGCTGTATTTACAAATAAGCCAAAATTTCAGAATTATAATGAAAACTATAAAAGCTATAGTTGTCTACTTTATGTATAGTGGGCTACTAATTTATCATATTAAACTAAATAAATATGGATGCTTAAGAGTCTTCATGAAACTATATTATTTTATAAAATCTAGCTGTGTATACATTTCATGGATAGTCTAGCAATTTTCTCGGATATCACAAAAATGCTTCCAGGTTTGCACATTACCTTTTGAGAAATGTCCAGACTCTGCCAGAACAGTGATAGAAAATAAAAATGAAATGTTCTGGTTTTGTCCAAAAGCTTCCGCTTCCAGAAATATAATTGTGCACATCTCTAATCTCTTTTAATTCAATAGTCTGGTTAGAATCTATTTCCTAAAATAGCCTAATATAGTAACCATATTTAATAGAATAATTCTAGCATCTACTTATAGCATTAATACAGAATTAATATACTTATATCAAATACATTGTATCTTTCATATAATTTGAAGGAATGTCTAAGTATATAAGTGTGTGTGTGTGTATGCATATGTGTGTGTGTATATATGTATAGTTTTTTTTTTAAAAAACCAAAGCTATTGTAAAAGTGACAATTGCTATACCAATAAAATAACAGTGTTATTCTAATTTTTATTGCTTAGATTCAGTATATAACTTTCGTGAAATATAACTGTTGCTTGACAGAATTATATCTTCATAATAACGATATCAGAAATATAACAGGTACTGTCTAAACATTTTCTTTGATTTGATTTTTCTGAGTAAGAAATGTTTAATATAATTTGTAAAGGACAATAAGAATGTTCTCTTAAATACCTAAGAGCCCTGAGTTACCGTTTTTGTACCATTTTTGCTCTTCTGTTCATTTTCTTTTGAAAATATATTATTGTATTGATTTTTGTGTGGCGATGGTTCTTTTTATCTAATTTTTCTTACCTGTAGTTTGAAATGCTGAATGAATTTGACAATTGTTTTTACTTTGAAAGTTTTAACTGTAATTTTAAAATTTTGTGATTCCAAAGTTTCTCTTAGAGGCAGAATATATATTTTAAAAACAAAATATTTTCATAGTATCCTCTCATTAAACTTCTAAGAGGTAGATGGGATATTAGTCTGTCTCAGCAATAAATCTTAAATCCCAATTGCTTCTTTTATATGATCAAGATTAATTTATTCATATTTTTAGTTGAATCCTTATACTGACTTGGTTAATGATATATGTTCTTCCTGAATAAATAATGTTCTAATGAAATTTTTTCACGTGGATCTTAATAAAAGAGGTTTTACATATAATAAACTAGATTTCGACAGTGATTCATGTCATTTATGTGAATGATGTAATTTTATCAACTATGAATAGAAATACATAATCTCATATTTAACTGATAATTGGTAATAATAGACATGCCCTTCCTCTGGTTGGCCTGCTGTAATTTCATTATAATTTCTGTTAAATACCGTATTATATTGATTATAAGACGCTTGGCAAGTGCGAGTTTAATAAATAGACCCTCACTCCGTGCTTGCTGAGTCTGGGGAAAGCTCTGCAAAAGGCTCTGAATTTTGCATTGGCAGCAATGGCTGCTAGCTTCACCCCCACCTCCTGTTTGTGAGATCACACTTTCTTGCAACTTGTAAGACACCATCAAATGTAAGGCACACCATGAATACAGAGACAACAAAAAGTATAATCGATGTAATACAGTAGCAATAGCACTACACTTATATATCGCTTCACAGTGCTTCACAGCCCTCTCTAAGCAGTTTACAGAGTCAGGGTATTGCCCCCGGTAATCTGGGTTCTCATTTTTCTGACCTCGAAAGGATGGAGGGCTGAGTCAATCAGGATTGAACTCCTGCTAATGGGCAGAATTAACCTGCAATATTGTATTCTAACCACTGTGCCATCACAGCTCTCAAAATAACTGCAAGCCAGCTGTTTTCTCTTGGCTTGGTGAGCATAGTGATATCATGGTCTAGGCCAGGGTTCCTCAAGGTGGCTTATATTAACTTCCAAGAATTGATGGGGTTATCCCAGGGGTAGATAAATGACTGAGAATCAGTAGATGATCGACAATGGTAAAAGGACAGTTGGGATCCATTAATCTTTTTTGGGCTCTTTGTAGAGTATGCCAGTTCATCATCCTAAAGGTAAGGTGGCTAGCAGTGAAACTGTTACCCGGTGTCTGATGATCAGACCCAGATGATTACACTATTTTCATGTAATATATGTTTGGAGGTAGATGAGCAATCTGAAATTTCATGAATTGAAAAGTTTGGACATACATTATCTAGGGGCTATGGGTTCATCAAGCTTTCAGTCAAATGTCTTCAAGAATCTTATAAAAAAAGCATGAATGATGAATGTACATGATGAATGCATTTACAATTGTGAATTGTGTTCATGATTGTGATTGTGGTTTGTCAATTGCAGCTTATACATACTTTATGATTGTGAATGCATCTTACACTTATATACAAAATTGATTATGTCTATGTATGCATTGACTATGCCTATATATACAAATGATAATGATTATGTGGATATATCTATAGTAATATTTGTCAAAAACGATTCATTTAGCATTCATTTCCAACTCACGTCTGACTCATCGCTATATCTCAAAAACCATAAAAACTACTCTACTGAAAATTCATACATACTTTTGCTTCCCATCTATAAGCAAACTACAACAAAAATTTCTCAAAAAAATATTTTTAAAGGAGTTATTTATCATTTATTGAAAAGGGGAGGAGTCAACCTATGCTGGGCCAATTCGAGGAGGCAGTGGAAAGGGGCACTCAGAATTCAAAGGCAAGGGTGGTTTCAGCGAGGGTCATGGCAGGGAGAAGAGCAGCAAAGCAAGGAGCACTAGGGTAGATGAGTGAGGCACGACTGTCCCTACCGTCTGTGCTGGCCTCCTGCTGCTGCTGGAAATC
>JANHFO010001570.1:81572-98276 GCA_032468095.1 Pareas carinatus
CCCTGGGATCCAGCTACCTGTCCTGCTTGCCTCCCCCATGCGATCCAGCTCGCCCACCTTGCTTGCCTCTCCCATGCGATTTGACCCTCCTGTCCTGCTTGCTTCTCCCATGCGGCGATATGAGCTGCTGAACTTTCCAACGTGGTGATCCGGCTTGCTGGACTCAGCCACGTGGTGATCCGCTGAGCCAAGTTCAGTCTTGCGCGAATGGCCACCGCGGCTACTAAGCGAGGACTTCTGACCTTTCTTGGCCTGCCAGGCGGAACTGTCAGTCCAAGATGGCTGCTTGCTCTGGGGCGAGCGGGTAGTCTTACCGGAGGCCCTCCAGCCTCAAGTGCTGGCCACCCTCCACGACGGCCACCCAGGCATCACCCGCATGAAAGCGTTGGCCCGGGGCTATCTGTGGTGGCCCAAGATGGATGATCACATCCAAGACTGGGTAGCCAGCTGTGCTCCGTGCCAAGAGTCCAGACCGTCCATGCCAAAGGCACCCCCCAGGGAATGGGAAAAACTCGCGGGACCATTGTTACGGTTGCACGTGGACTTTGTGGGGCCCTTCCGCAGGAAAACCTTCCTTTTAATTGTGGATGCATTCTCACACTGGTTGGAGGTCAGACTAATGCCGTCAACGACCTCGGTGGCCGTAATCAGGGTATTCGAATCGGTCTTCGCCACCCACGGGTTGCCGGACATAATTGTCTCGGACAATGGGCCCCAGTTTACCTCAGGGACCCTAGAGCAATATCTCGGGGATAGGAGGATCCGACACGCTCTCATCTCGCCCCATAACCCGGCGGCAAATGGGATGGCTGAACAGGTGGTCCGCTCGACGAAAGAAGCCCTGAACCACCAAGGGTCGGGGCTGTGGCAAGAGAAACTTAACAAGTTTCTATCGTGGCAACACGTAACACCGCACAAGTCCACCGGTCGGACCCCGGCCGAACTATTTATGGGCCGGAAACTGAGGACGGTCCTTGATCGTCTGCACCCCCAATATGCCCCCAAACCAGTAACTGAACCCGACCGAGCCAGGCGACTCGAGATCAGGGATGCGGCCTACGCCAAGAATTTTAATGGGCATAGTCACTGGGTCCTAACCACAGTTGAAAAGGTAACGGGCCCCCGGTCATATGTGGTCACCTTACCAGATGATAGTAAATGGAGGCACCACATCGACCAGTTCCGGAAAACCGTATCGCCCAGGCCGGCATCCGACAACGTAGGCCCAAACCCTAACTATAACATGCCTCCCCCCATAGTGCTAACCGACGAAGACGACGGGGACTTATCAGATTGTTGGCTAGCAGGTCTGACTGTCACTGAGGGCAAGTCTTTGGTGCAGGAGGAGGCCGCCTCCGGAGTCTCTCAGGACCCGCCATCAGCGGATCCGGAGGCTCAGACGGAGACGACCTGCTCTGCCACACCTCCAGTGGTGACTGAAGTGCGCAAGTCGCAGGGCAGTAGGCGGCGTCCCGCCTTATTGGAGGATTTCGACTGTGGCCCGATCAAACTATCCAGGGGATAGGGGGTGTAAGATCCGGGACTTCCCAGACATTCAGGAGCCGAGCCCTGAAGGTCCCCCGCCCTCTGGGATTGTTTAAACCGGCTGTTTATGTGTTCTTAAATGTGATTGGTTAAAGCACACCTGGCGCACCAAATATAAACTGAGGGAGCAAGGGCTTTGCCCTTGCTGGTGTTGTTGGTGTGTTCTGAGAATAAACATTTTCTTGAGTTACTCTGTGCTCCTGCCTCTTGTGTCCCATGCTGCTACAAGTATGATATACATCAGTGGTCTTCAACCAGCCCATCATTGGACTGTGAGAAAATTTTGGTGGTCCGCAGGATAATCTGGAGATTATTTGAATTTTTTTGCAAAGTTGTAAGGTTCCTGCTCCTGGGGATAGTAGAAACAGCGAGGCACATGAGGCTGGGCTGCCTCCAGGGCTCAAAATTTGCCTGCATCGGCTGTACCAGAAGCACTTCTGAAGCACCTCTCAGCTGGCCAAAAGCATGCAAATTCGGAGCCTCAGAGCTTGCAATCCAGCCTACTTCTCTCCATCCCTGAATTCTTCATGAGGTAAGGCGTGCCAGTGGATAGCAGGGAGAGGGGAGTCGGGTGTTATTCGGAACAGGGGATGGGCGATTGCAACCTGCCACTACAAGGAGCACAAGCGGTGGTCAGGAGTGGAATGCTAGCGCACTCGTGTGTACGTATGTGTGTGTGTGTGTATGTGTGTCTGTCTGTCTTTGTATGTGTGTTTGTGTGTGTCTGTCTCTCATGCTCTTTCTCTGTCTCTCATTCTCTCTGTGTATGTGTCTCTCTCTCTTTCTCTTTCTCTCTATATCTCTGGGTATACATGTGTCTAACTGTCTCTTATTCTCTCTGTGTGTGTCTGTCTCTTTCTGTGTGTGTGTTTGTCTGTCTGTCTCTGTTTCCCTCTTTCTCATTCACTCTCTCTCTCAGTCTCTCTTTCTCTGTGTGTGCATCTCTCTCATTCTCTCACTCTCTCTCAAGCAGGAACAAATATCACATTAAAATGTGCAATACTTAAAGAAGCTTCAATTATTTTGTAATAATTAAACTAACTTTAACAATTTTGCTACAATTAAACAACCTTTAAATATTTTGTTATGATTAAATAAGCACCTTTTTTTAAAAAAAAAACATATTGGTGGTCCTCGGGATTTCAAATTATGAATTTGGTGGTTCCTGAGGTCAAAAAGGCTGGCAACCACTGCTGTAAAGCACTGTTAAGCAGCATATAAGTCTAAACCCCCAAATTGGAAATCTATCGAAGCATGAAGAAACATTGGATTTATCATGTATGGAAAGCAACTAATATATTTTACTTGAAATCTTGGATGAAAGATGCATTTATACTTTCTGCATATCAGCAGACTTTCTACTGACATTAACATGGGAATTCCATTTGTATAGTCAAGATTTATTTGGTTGTTTAAGACTTAAGATCTCCTTTTACATGGTTTTTTTCTCTAGAAGCCAGACCTTTCCAAACAAATACTTCAAAGACATATTGGTCTACAATATCTATCAATCTTAGACATAGGAAAGAAATAATGAACATGGTATTCAACTCATGCAGAAGGCAAAGTGCTGTTCGAAATTTACTCTAACTCAAAACCAACCAAATGTAATGTCTGTGTGGAGTGAAAATTTGGTTTTCAAGGTGACCAATGTCTCCCCAGGAAGCAGCAATCTTGCTCCAAAAGCTAAAATAAAACACTGTAACCCGACAACGGGAAAATGTAAATCGCCTCGCGCTTTTCCACGACTTCGTATTTGCATATTTTTACCTTTGTTTCCGAAGATCAGCCAATGAGGGCCTCGGCTGCCTGCGGTCCACCCTCCCCACCCACCCCCACCCCTCGGAGGTTCTGAGCTGGCGCTGGCAGCTAGCTGGGAACGCGGGATTTTGTGACTGCTACTCCAGTAGTGCCGCCGTGGTCTCTCTGGTTCTACCTGCTCTTTTTCTACTTCGGGCAGGAGAAGCGAAAGGTTCTTTTCCCTCCCTGGAAGGAAGAAGGGAATTAGCCAGATCAGGGCACGCTGCAGCCGCGATCACAACCGCAGGGGCGCGATGGTTTGCGGCGGCTTCTCCTGTTCCAGGAATTGCCTCTGCGCGCTCAACCTGCTTTACACGGTAAGTCCAGCCGCCGCCCGCATTCTCCGGACAGGTGGCGACTGAAGAGAAGACTCCTGCAGTGGGGGACGGTGGGAGACCTTTTTGCCGCCGCTCCGAAGCGCACTGGGTTTTTTTTCCCCTTCCTGCCAACCGAAAAAGCACCGCGGCAGGCCTGTGCGAGCCCCATAGTCTGCAGGGAGTGAGACGTAGTCGCGAACCCAAGATATCCCGGAGCGAGTCGCCCTCGCTAAAACGCTTCTCGCGCGCTGCTGTAGCCCCTTGGCGAAGGCGATGCACCTGCCGCGGTGAGAAAGAGTCTCCGCGAGGGACTGCGGGAACTCGAATCTGCTAGAAGCCCCCTTTCCTGCAGGCTTTTCTTAGGCGCCTAGGCAACGGAGCTGTTCTGCTTAAACCCGAGATAGGCGCTGATGTGTACTTTGGAGTGACACATCGCTTGGTTCAGCAGGGCTGTCTATCTCCAGCAACAGCACACAAGGCAGTCATTTAGCCTTCTTGCTAGCCTGGCAGAAAAATCCAGTGGTGGGGAAAACTTCACCTGTGGAACGTCTGCCTATTCCGTATTATGTACCCATAGAGGCGGGATGTTGCTGGTAGAACAGCAAAGTTAGATAATTTTGCTGATGAGAATAATTATCTGAAATATCCTGTTCGTTTTCATCTTTAAAAAGTTTGAGCCTTTTGGTTTTTATTTTATATCCAATCATCTGCATGTTCATGCTAACTCTAGATGACCTTTGTTTAAATTATGGAGTAAATAATCCATAAAATTTTATGCGGTATTATTTTTGCTTCTATAAATCTACAAGACCTTGATTTCCATCTGTGCATTTGGGCTTGAAAATAAACTATCACTGAGTAGGGAGCCACAAGGTTCCACATCGGAAGCTTGCTGCAACAAAAGGTCAAATAAGATTGTGTAGTTGCATAGATGCAGCTGCCATCTTGACTTCTTTGACTCCTCTCCTTCCAGTAGAGAGACGTGTGTTTCGCTTGCTTGTTCATTATTAGATTTATTTATTTATTTAAATTTATTCACCACCCATCTCACTATCAAGCAACTCTGACTATGCCATGTGATTGCAACTCCCACTTTCCTTATGGAAACTGGAATCCCACAATATTCAGAGGGATTCAGACTTTTGAACTACATTATCTTATAGGATAAGATTCTTTTCTTTTGTGGATTTAAACTGCTCAAAAACTTCTCACACATTTTTTTAAAGGAAGAGCTAGAAGAACTACTTCTACTATTTAATAGTTTACATTGGGAAGCTATTAGAAAATTCTCACAACATGCTGAGCAAAGATTGACTTAACTACTTTCCTAAATACATAGCGTCATGTTAAGCCAAAAGTACACAACCAGAAGTCCCTGAGCAATTGCAGGTAAAACGTTGGGTGTGCCTCAAATTTCTTCAGAAGTTGTTACTCAATTATTAAACACATAAGGAATCATATTAACTATAGTTAATTTTGATTACTATTACATGGGAAAAAAATCATATATTGGGAAGTAGAGCTTCCATGCACCATGGCCAGGCCACATGTTACTTTTAGTCAAATGGATGAATCTGTACTCCACGTTTTGACTTGGTGTGTTGAATGAATCCATTCAATGCACATCTAAATATTGTTTATTTACTACTAATGACTACTTTGCCGTGTTATGTCTTTCTTGGAAGCAGCTGGATAATTTCAGGTAGTCCTCGATTTACAATAGTTCATTTAGTGACCATTCAAAGTTACAATGGCACTGAAAAATGTGACTTATGCTTGTTTTTCACATTTATGGCCATTGCAGCATCTCCCTAGTCAGGTGATCAAAATTTGGACGCTTGGCAACTGGGTCAAATTTGTGACAGTTGAAGTATCCTGGGGTCATGTGATCGATCCCCTTTTGCAAAGTCAATGGAAAAACTGTTAAACAAAGTCAATGGAAAAACCAGATTTACTTAACAACCAGGTTACTAACCTATCAACTACAGTGATTCACTTAACAACTGTGGCAAGAAAGGTTGTCAAATCGGGCAAAACTCATTTAACAAATGTCTCACTTCTCAACAGAAACTTTAGGCTGAATTGTGGTTGTAAATCTAAGACTACCTTTATCGCAGAAAGCCAGATTGTAGATTAAGGTAAATTTCTAGACAGATTTGTTCTAGCAACATTCATAATCTATTCTGGAGATGTGTGAAACTTTTTTAGATGAATCAATACTGATGTCAGGACATCCCTTTCTAATCTTAGCCTTTTTCCATGTTCGGCCACGTCAGTAAGGCTTCAGTTAAGTCATTTCAACATGGGAGCAATTCGATAATGGAACAGAACATTTCAGGATCATGTTCTTATTTGACTTACTTTATCCATAACTTTTGAGCTACAGACTATCCCATAAAACAGCTATTGCAATCTTATTTTGCTAGTGGTTTCTTTTGTCTTAAATTATCTTTAAAAAAAACCAGAACTGTAATTTTCAAACATTAGAAATGTCACTATACTTTAGCTTTGCGTTAAATTATTAAGCTTTTAAAAATAAAAAGTTAAATCATGTCATTTCTGCAGTAAATTGAAAAGCATTGCAACCTCTGACATCACCACATAGATAAAAAACCATCACCTGTAGTCATATCATGTGATTCAAGTCACAGATAAGGAAGTAATGGAAAATTGCTTATCTTGCCACATCATGTGTGAAGTAGTGGATGATGAATAATGCATGTTCTTGTGTTTAGTTGAGGCTTTGAGGGTTTAATTATTCAAAGCCTTTGTTCCAGGTTAGTTTCAATATAGGCCTTTATGTTCTTACATTAAGAAACCATAGAACCTGGGGGAAAAGATTAAGCTGGCCAAGCAAGGAGGGATTACAGCCATGAGGGTTACTGGGCCTTGCAAATAATTACTGAGGCTTGCAAACAATTATTCGATCCTGTTGAAACTAAATATTTTTATTGGAAAAAATTCCAGAGTTCAAGAATTAGGTTTTTTTAATTTGAATAATGTATATCTTACTTTCCATTATAATTGCAGTATTGAGCTACAATGTTATCTTGTTCCTCTGTAATGATCTGGCAAGTCAAATTTTAAAATAAATGTTTGTTATTGTTATTGACATCTTGTGTTTGAGTCTTTGTAGCATAAAGCTAGTTGTAAATGAGTTTAAACTGTTTTCCTGCTTTCTACATTTTATCAAATAATTTTTTTTCCTGTACTGGATTATGAATTTATTGAATACCTTTCAACAGTTTGAACCATACACTAAATTAGATTAATAAAACTACAGTAGAAAAATAAAAATGGAAAGTAATGCATGAACTACTATAAATCTACCAACAGGATTTAAAGTATAATTTGAAAACTTCTCAAAACATGGAGATTGCAGCAATTCTTAGGACAGGGACTGCTAGTATTATAATGGTTGGGTTGATATATCAAATCAATCCCATTTGGCTGTTTTTAAACATCACACAATACTGGAATTTTCAAATATGTACAGTCAAAAAGCCAGATCTTTTACAAGAAAGAAATTTTGTGCCCCTTTATTCTGGATCAATTACAATAAAGCAGTACTGAGTATACTTACCACAACTAGGAAGCCGGTGACATCAGCGTAATTATTCAAGCGATTTGTGCACACAAGTGAACTAACCATTTAGCATCCATACCGAATAGAATGGAAGCTTTGTTTTGGGAAGTTGTGTGTCAAAAAGTTGCCCAACCTGGTAGTCAACACATGTATTAGGATTGCAATTTTCCAAATCCCCAGACAGTATGGCCAACAACTATGATGTTTTTTTATTTCTGGTATCCTCTGGATTATACCAGTTTGTAGGTGTTATTCTGAATCATAATAGCGGAGTTTTTCCATGCATTGATTTTTGTCCTTTTCTTTCTTACAGAAACAGGAAAGGTGGGACTTCCTGCTTTTAAAAAATGATTTCCTCAATTTAAAACATGGCTTGTCAAATATTTCTTTCTGCCAAAGCTTTTGTAAATGTGATGCTAGAGAGGAAAAGTGCTAGATAGAGGTTAAATTTAATCTTGATTAAAATCTGAGCATAAGTAAAAGCCTTATAGGTAGTCCTGGTTTAGTGACTACAGTTGTGATCAGCAATTCAATTGTTAACAAAAGCTAAATGAAATCACAACTGTGCTTATACCCTAACTTTCCTTTGTTTTATAAACCCGTTAAGGTCATAAATGTGAGAATTGGTTGTAAAGTTACTTTGTTGTGATTTTTATCATTGCAAATGTTTTCTAAATGAGGCAGTCACTAACCAGGATTACCTGTATTTCATTCAAAAAAATTAATGTGACATCATAAAAGTAATACAGGTTAATTTCTTCCTCTATCACACTTTCTGCCCGACATCTGCCAAAAGAGTGTGAGATATCTGAAATTGTTTGTGAAGCTGAATTGCTGTTTAATTTCCAGCATTGTGGATTAAAGCATTAACTTTCAGTTTTTCATAGGTGTCAGAATATTTTTATCAATTAAGGATGCATTTTTTGCCTGTTTTTCAAAGTTTGATTATGAGGTGCTGTTTTCAAAGATTAATTCAAAATAATGAACTAGATGGCAGAATTTATCTGACCTTGGATGATCTTAAGAAAAACAAAAACAACTAATCAGGTCAAACCAGATGAGCATATGGTAGATTGCCAGAAAACTGCACAAACTATAAACTAGACATAGGAAGTTAAAATATATTCTGGAAGAAAATAATGAGAAACCACAGGGGAAACCAACATGTGAAACTTGTGGACATGAACTACAGTATATTACAATGTTCCTTTAACTGTATAATGTAGCATTAATGAACTATAACTTCCTACTGGGATCTGCTGATTTCCTTTATGATTGTCTTGAATTCCCAAAAGAAACTTTGTATAATATTAAAACTGCCATAGGAATTTGGAGAGTAAAGTAGTACTTCAAGCAGGAGATTTTTAAGATTATGAAAATTAAGCTAGATTTAACTCTGTAAATTATTGTGAATATATTTCATGCCCAGGAAAAATTTTCAGAGGGATTTTTGGACCAAAATTATTGCACTGACTTGGAAATGTTGACCTTTCACTTGGCTAAGGAAGGAACACTAGGCTGTTGTAACATCTGAGCAAAACTTTCTTTTGTTTCCTTACAGTTGGTCAGCCTGCTGCTGATTGGCATTGCAGCTTGGGGCATTGGCTTCGGCTTGATCTCCAGTTTCCGGGTTGTTGGAGTAGTAGTAGCAGTAGGAATCTTTCTGTTCCTGATTGCTCTAGGGGGACTGATTGGGGCCATCAAGCACCACCAGGTCTTGCTTTTCTTTGTATCCTTTGACTTGAGAGTAATCTTCCAACACATGTCCCCATTTCTAATAAATAAATTTCTCTGAAACTCCTTTGAATGACACCTCCATGGTTCCTTGTACTTCATGACAAGTTCATTAAATGGAGGGAAACCACTTTGATGAAATCATCTAAAGTACAGGAAAATGAATGCTATTTTAAAAACAACTTGACTTCTATCCTTGCTATGAGACTAAAAAGTTATATAGTAAAATATTTCTCCAGTGGTATAGCTGGTTTCTTTCAAATGGCCGCAGATCAAATCTTGACTTTGTTTTTGTTGTTGTTGTTGTTTATTGAACTCCCAGTGTTTCCAGAGAATAAACTAATTTGACAGCCAATTAATAAGAGTCCATTGGAGTTGAATGGCTAATACTTTCAAATAAACAAACAAAATACTGATCAATTTTAAGAAAAGCAAAAAAAAACTCACATTGAGTTCAGATAATCTTAGACATTAAATCTTTTTTTTAGATAAAAGCAGAAAAAGTGCTCATTGCTTACTAACATAATTGTATTATTATGTCACAAAATTGTTTTTTTAATACATCTCCAGGAGCCAAACAGTAGCATTTAAAGCATATCTGGATGCTTTAAAACTCCAGCATAATAAAGATCATGCAGACCTATGGTCTTTTTACTTCTTCAATGTCTAACTATCCTATGATTCCTTAAATAACAGATAGCCTTAACTTACTACCACAATTAGGTATGTAATAATCCATAGTAATTTGGGGCATAAAGCAAATCACCACATGACTTTCTCCAATTGACATTTTTTGTTGGAAACTGATTGGAAAGGTTTCAGATTGCAATCATGCGACTTCAGGAACCTACAGACAGTCATAAATGTGAGTCCGAGTGTCTAAATTGCAATCACATGACTGTGGATGTGTTTGTGTGTAACAGTCATAAGTGTGAGGACTAGTTGTAAATCACTATTTCCAAAGTTGCTTTGTACAACCATTAACAAGTAGTTGTAAGGTGATGGAAAAGAAAAAGTAGCTCAGTGTGTAAATATTCATGTAGCTTATGATATTATTTGACAGCAGAGTCTTTTATGCAAATTAAACTACATTATGTTCAGAAAGGGATGCAATGACTCAGTGGTTAAAGACACTGAGCTTGTCAACTGGAGAGCAGACAGCCCAGGTTTGAGACGTGAATTCAGCGCAATAGAGGGAGGTTTCATTACTTGCTCCAGTTCCTGACCTAGCAGTTCAAAACCATGCAAATGCAAGTAGTTTAATAGGCACCAATTATTGGGAAGGTGAGAAGATAATAGCGTTTCATGCACCTTTGGCATATAAGCATGCTGGACAATGCTGGCTCCTGCAGCAAAAAGATGAGCACCATGCCGTAGAGTTGGACATGACTGGAAACCTTTACCTCTACCATAAATTCAGAAAAGAAAGCTTGTACAAAAGGTGCCAGGTATATGGCAGGTAAATTGCTCCATGTTCCAGCAAATTCTAACATCTCTTATTATGTGTGAGTATAACATTCCTCAGTTTTATTTTATATGCAAATTCAGTAATTTCAGTTGTAATACTAGGAATATTAGGATTAGGATTATTCAAGAAGTATAAGGCAAAGAAGGAACTAATGATTTTATTTTTTTTAAAAGGTCCAGTGCCAGGTTGAAAAATGGCAACTGCAACAAGGTAGAATGCTGTGGGGTTGAATGTAGCTGACAGGACAACCAATATCTCTGAATTAGTTGATGGAAAGAATGGAAATTTTGTCATAATCATAATTCAAAATGTGCTCCATCCTGATTTCTCTCCATCCAACTGTGCTTCCTTTGAATCAGACCAAAATATCTTGGTCTTTTACATTTGTATCTACCGTTTATCCACGCAAATACAGTTTTGATGACCTTAACTAAGTGACTTCAGTATATGATTATACTCTTGCTAGTGTTTGTCATACAGTTTTCCGTCTCCTGTGCTTGTCTGACATTGAATAAAGAACAGCAGGTAAGACATTTCTTATAACTTTATTTAAAATGTATTAATATTATTATGTGGATAATCTACAGTTAGATTCACAATAAAAGACTGATGAACATTTAATAATTCAAATGCTAACCTAAAATTAGCATTATAATTTTAGGACCTAAAATTATTAAAGTAGTATGCAAGAATATAAGCAGTTCCAAGCAGGGTTTTAATTATTTATTTATTTATTGTAAGATCAGGCTGTAAAATAGCAAAATAATGAGAGATTATTATTATTATCAAAGAGCCATTGTTTTATCAGTAGAATCATAAAGATGTTCATAATCAAAAATGTGGAGTTTGTTAATTTGAAAAAAGTATCAGTTACAAAATGTAGCATATATTCCTCCAGGCGCTGGAAAAAACAGAGCAGCTAAGCCTCATTTGAAGAGAAGACAGGTCTATTTCATTCAGTTAAGAGAATTGTGCTGTGAATGCTTATCTAACAATCTTATCTCCAGTTTCTAGTTCAAGATACTCAGGCCTCAGAAGCATTTCAAAGCTAAACAAGGGTAAGGTTTTATCCTGAAAAATAAAAAAGACCAAAGACTCTTTGATATGTAAAAGACAGAACTTGTAAGCACCCAAGATATTCTAGAATAGAATTGCTGGCTGAAGTTTAAAAAAATGTATAGCAATACTGCTATAAAAATTCAGGATACATTTTATGAGTTGGATCCATTGAAGCTGGTTGTTAACAGTCATGTCTGGTGTCTCAAATCTAGCAATGTGCTACTAGTCAAGCTGGAGTTAACTTCATTCTTTTCTTCTTAAAGTTTTTTTCCTGATAAAAAGTAATGAAGAAGTGAGAAGGTTGGCTGTGGAATTGATCCTTTCCTCGTAAATATTGTAACATTAAGTACTACTACTGTTAATCCATTTTGTGAAAACTTGGTTGTTCCAGCTAGACAAAAATAAAATGGAGAAACCCAATGATCTGTTTCCTGAAGTTTTTAATCTTAATGTGACAGAAATATCAGTTAAATATAAAGCAAACAGCTTTAATTTAGCTGCAGGTTACACAGTCTTTTGAATAGCATCTTTTAACATATGTACCCATTTAATGTAATCTCATCTCTTCAAATTCATGGTTTGTGACTGGATTTAAACCGGTGTGCTGGCTGAGGAATAATGGGAACTGAAGTCCATATAATGTAAAAGTTGCCAAATTTGAAAAACTCTGATTTAAAATAAGCCTGTGAGCAAACAGAAACCAAAAGACAGTCATTTTCTCTCATGACAAAAGAAATGAAACAGCAGCAGCGTAAGCACTTTTTGTGAGCAAGCAGGATGCATCTAAGATACAAAACTATTATTAGCAAGAAACAAGATGATTTTCTACATAAGAAAAAAATATTGATGTTGTCCACTGGTGACACACAAATCCAAGACAGTGAAAGTTTTAAACTATCAGCAAAATAAGGAAATAAAATGAATAATTAAACTACTGAAAAATGATTCTTTTTACGTGGGTGTTTCAGATATAGTTAACAAACAAGAGTCTTTATGCAGAAGTTTATATCATACTAATAATAAAGAGTGGATCTTAGCTACTAAATAATTTCCTACTAAAAGTATGTACTAAATGTATTTACAGAGCAAGCTTCTAGAGGTTGGGTGGAACAACACCAATAATGCAAGGCAGGATATTCAGAGGAATCTAAACTGTTGTGGCTTCCATAATGTCAGTGATGATATTTCCTGTTCTGCTGTAAGTTGATCGTCTTTTATGCCCTGTCTTAGAAGAACTTTGTTACCGTATATTTACTTTGTTTGTCTGCCTCTCTTGGATCTGTAATTTTCTATTTTTGAAATCCATTTTTTACATTTGATTACAATAGATACAATTGTGGTAGAATTCTTGGAGAAAAAAAACATTAATATGAAAAGCTGCATCCAAATCTTATTTTAAGATCTGTCAAAAAAGCAGAATTCATGAACACTATGGCAGTTCAGGACTTGGTATAGCTTATTGGGGGTTCATTTGACAGCAGAAGTCACACCCCTAGATATGCTTTTCGTCTTGGTACAGTGACAGTGTGGTTGTATAATGTTAATTCGTTCCCTACAATGGTCCTGGAGTTCTAATAGGAATAGGGATGAAGGGCCTACTCATTTGGTATATCTCATGCAATTTATAAACTCAATGGGTTTCAGAAGGGATTGAGGTTATTCTTAAATCTCTGTGCTCAGTTCAACCGAGACCTTAGTGGATTTCACCTATGTGAACTCTGTGATTGTGAATCTCGTGGAACCCCCTGGTTCATACATGAGCTCTGGAAGATGAAATAACATAAGAGACACCTAGAGTGCTACTAAGGAAAAATGCTAATTAGACAAAAAGCAAATCTGGCAACAAATGAAATTCCGTATTAGACTGTATTTGACAACGCTTCATACTAATTAATTATCCTAGTTTGGTCTTATGTTACATCCTGGCTCATCTGATAGGCAACAAACAAAATTCTTTATTAGACTAATCTTTTGACAACAAGGGATTGAAGTGAGGTAACACTCAGCTAGGAAATGTTGGTATGCAATTTGGAAGTTGCACCTGTTTCTTGACTGGGCGGCCCTGCTGACTTTATTCATGTCTTAGTCACTCCACATTTGACTATCACTACATGGCGCTATTCTTGACGACTACCTGGAAGTTTCAATTGTCCAGAATAATTCTGATTGCTCTGGGATTTGCCCATATTATACCATTGTGGTGCTGCCCTGGCTCTCAGTTCACCTCCAGGTGTAATTCAAAGGCTTTAAAACCACAGGTCAGCTTATTTTCAAGACTGTCTTTTGACAAGCGTATCTCCTTGTCCCACCAAATCTGATGGATGAACAGAAGGTCTCCTCTGTCAACAATGTCTTTTGTCATGACCTTGAGGGCATGCTTGGTCTGTTGAGGTGCCTGTTTTACAGAAAAAAGACTCTTCCCTTGAGCTGGGCAAATCTCAGAGCACTCAGAATTATGAATACGCTGCATTCTGGACCAATTGAAACTTCTAGGTATTTGTCAAAAGTAATGCCATGTAGCAGTAGTCGAATTAGAATTAAGACGAATAAGATCAGCAGGGCCTCCCTGTCAAGAAACAGGTGCAACTTTCAAATTACATACCAACATTGACTAGTTGAGTATTACCTCACTTCAATCCCTTGTTGTCAAAAGATTAGTGTAATACAGAATTTCGTTTGTTGCCTATCAGATGAGCCAGGATGTAACGTGAGACCTAGCTAGGGTAATTAATTAGTATAAAGTGTTTATGTCACTTGGTTAGGCTGTGATGGCCTATAATTTGGAAGGATGGAGTATTTGTGATAGGTTGGTTTGATTATTGTTAGCTTCCCAGTCTTATATGGCCGGGGGGTGGGGCACTACATATATTTTAAATAGCATGTGATATCTTCATGTAGCTATAGATAACATCCTAATATGAATTTAAATAATGATTGTTTGCAGGAATGTTTTGAAACACAGACCTGTAAACCCTGTGCACCTATAATTGAGAAATATTCTGGAATGGTCTTGAGATTTGTAGGGGGCATTGGTCTCTTCTTTAGTTTCACAGAGGTAAGTGCAAAATCAATCTAAACTTTTGTATATGTATGTGTGATTAGGAGAACTTTCCAATATATTTTTTTTCTATAAAAGTATTTTAGAATTTATTTATTCGCCAGGAGTGTCTGGACACACAAGGAATTTATCTCCAGTGTACATGCTCTATTCTTACATACAGGCTATAATTGACAAACTATGATTATAATCATAAGGCTGTAATTGACAAACAGTGATTACAATCTTAAGATACCTTCATAATCATAAAGTACATTCATAATGCTGTAATTGATAGTGATTACAATCATAAATACCTTCATAATCCTAAAGTACATTCATCACATCATGTCTGTATTATATGTAATCAACAAACCATGATCCTAATCATAATTACATTCATAGTCATAAAGTACATTCCTCATGTCATCATGTTATATAGTACAGTCATCATGTCACAACATATGTCAAAACATTTGTGACAAAACCTGTCAGAAATATATTCATCATGCCATACTATACTATACATTTTTTTAGATAGGTTTGCTTCAGTCTATATTTGAACAGTCAGAATAGTAATAATCAACAATATTTGATTAGATTATATTTGATTAAATCATAAAGTTGATATGGAGAAGCACTATTCTTTTCTATAAAATTAAAATATTTTTATTTCTTAGCTAGAAAATATACAAATTATTTTATTGTCAAGTAAAGTTAAAATCCTATGCAGTTTCTTAAAGGAGTAAATGTCACTGTTTATTATTTCTGTACAGGTTAGCTTATATTGTTGCATGATTTATTCCTGGTGATTATACAAATGGTCCATTTTATTATCTAGGACTGTGCACACTTCGAAAGTAATCAGGGAAAGTAATCAGAGGCACACATTGTACTAAAATAGTCATGTCTCTTTTTTCCACACAAATTTGGGAAGTCACTAACTGAAGAATCATTTTTATGAGCTGACTTTTTAAAGCCTAATCTTTTTTTAAGCTTGAAAAAGTGATGTGATTGCTTTATTAGTAGTAGAGAGATACCGTTTGTCACTGGAATGAAGTTTACAACTCTTCTCCAAATTCATTTTTTAATTATGGGTAGCCACAGAACAGAAATTATTGGCCTTTGCTGCCTTTTGGGTGATGACCATTTAGTCTTCAACATGATCCTCTATTCAATTACTAGCTAGGTGAGAGGCACAATGGTTTTCCAAATTTCCTGAAGCTTTTATAGTTTATGTAGCTAGCAAAGAGAGAAATTATAGAGAATGGAGAAAAATGAAAAAAAATGTGAATAATAGCCAATTAAATGATTTCATGCAACAGGGACTATAACATAGGCTATAAGCTATGCCTCTTTTAACATTTCTGAAAATGATAGTTTTGGACCTTATCCAAGTACAATATCTCCCATGAAACCAGATGTGTTTTTTTCAGATTTCCTCATTATCTTAAACAAAAGATAAAGGCCCGTCATCAGATTTGTGTAGGGATTAAAGAAAAAAGACAGCACCTTTAGTGAACAGCAGTGAGCTCCAATTCACATTTTCTGAATCGATGTTAAAGCAAAATATTTTCTTAAGAAAAAGCAAAACTTCAGTGATAAAATGATACAACCTTGTTTATGATAACAGGTAGTCCTCACTTACCAGCTGCAACTGGCATTCCGTCATTAAGCAACACAGTTGTGGAATGAAAAATCACATGACTATGCCCAATATATGATGGCGGTTTGTCATTTCTAGCTGTGGTTATTAAGCAAATTACCATACGTTATTAATTGTGAAGTACACTCCATCAGCTTTGATTATCAGAAAATGACAGTCAAAGTTGCAAAATGAAAATCATGTGACTATAAGATGCTGCTACTCATAATAGCTTAGTGATTGTCAAGAACTCAAATTGCAATCATGTGACTATGGTAACACTACAATAGCTGCAACTTTGAGGACTGATCATAAGTATTCTTGTTCAACACTGTTATAACTTTGAGAAATCACTGATGATTAAATAAGAACTAACCTGTTTCCCCAAAAATAAGACCTAACTGGAAAATAAACCCTAGCATGATTTTTCAGGATGCCTATTTATTTATTTATTTGTTTGTTTGTTTAGACTTATATACCGCCCTTCTCCCGAAGGACTCAGGGCGGTGTACA
>JANHFO010001570.1:98376-111290 GCA_032468095.1 Pareas carinatus
TACAGAATTATGGGGTGTGGAGGAAAGGGAATGGGAAGAGGGGGAGGGAGTAGGGATATAATATAAACCCTACCCCAAAATAAAACTCAATTAAGATTGTTAGCCTGATGGATGCATATAGTATATATATATATAATATATGCATATATATTCATTGAAAATAAGCCATAATGTGACTTTTCAAGCAAAAATTAATATAGGATCCAATCTTATTGGAACCTGTATTGATGAAATAAAATAGATGGAAATATGTATACCTAGAGAGAGTTAGCATAACAAAAATAAGAATAGTTTTATTCTATGTATAAAATTATATCCCAAATTATTCCAAGTTCAGGAATGTCAGGAAAAGTAAAAGTTCAATTTTGTAGGTTATTCTAAGGGTGAAGATTGGTGTATTATTTACTCATCATTTACCCCCCTCCCCTGCACATGCGTGCTAGTCAAACCAACTCTAGGGGCGGTGCTCATCTCTGTTTCAAAGCCCAAGAGCCAGCACTGTCAAAAATGCCCCTGTGGTCATGTGACAGGCATGACTAAATGCCTAAGGCACACGGAGCACGGTTACCTTCCCACCAAAGTGGTCCCTATTTTTCTACTTGCATTTTACATGCTTTCGAACTGCTAGATTGGCAGAATAGATTCTGCCAATTATTTACTCATTGATACTCATAAATATTACTCCTTTCTATAACAGCATATAATGAGAGAGTAGCATTGGGTATAGAGAATGTTTATAAATGAAGTGATGGAGTGCTGAAAGCTAATACTGCAATGTATTCTGAAATTTTAGAAGATGCTTCTTTCTTTTCTTCCTTCAGATCTTAGGAGTGTGGCTCACTTACAGATACCGGAATCAGAAAGATCCACGTGCAAATCCTAGTGCATTTCTTTGACCTGAAAATGATTTCAGGGACTGAAAGTTCTCCCCCCCCCCCGGTTTTAAAAAGCTGAATTATCCACTGATCTGTCTACTGTCCATGTTAATTGGAGCCATCTATCTTTGAGATGAGAAAACAAATCTAGAACTGCTTCTCAACCTGTTATCTAATGTTCTTTGAAGGAACTAGTTTGAAGTGCTTGTTGTCAATTGTATAACTAAACAGAATATGAATTCTGCAAGAATGTAGTGATTCCGTAGAATTATTCATGTCATTCTTTTCTCAATGAGTTGGTATACTATTAATTTAAAGAAGGATGTATTTTTTCTCATGATCTATTTCATTTGTCAGAAATTATTTCATTGATCTAGCACCTCTTCCTTTTTTTGAAAGACTCATTTATTGGCTTTAGTGCATTTCATTTGAAATATGATAAAGGAATTGTGCTTTTGTTTCTGATATTGTTATTAGTTTGAGAAAAAACCCCTTCAAACAATTGACAATTGAAAACTCAACATTTTTAATGAATGGGGGTTATACCTATCAACTCCTCTCCAGTTTTTGGATCTGTTTAAGATATAAATTGAATCAGTTCAGTGCCGTCCATTTTGATATTGGTCATATAAATACAGGTGGTCCTTGAACTATGACCACAACTGAGCTCAAAATTTCTGTTAAGTGAGACTTATGTTAAGTGATTTTTCTTCTGTTTTTTTTATCCTTCTTGTCTTAGTTTTTAAGTGAATCACTGCAATGGATAAGTTATAATGCAGTTAACTGAATTTGTCTTCTCCATTGACTGCTTGTCAGAAGATTGCAAAAGGAAACTACATGATCTTGGGACACAGCAACGGTCATAAATACGAGCCAGTTGCCAAACATCTGAATTTTGATCACGTGACCATGGGGATGCTGGAAATGTAATTGTGAAAAACAGTCACAAGTCACTTTTTTTAGGGCCATTGTGACTTTGAACGATCACTAAATGAACAGTTATAAGTAGAAGACTACATATAGTGATTCTGTTTCAGTTCAAGAACAGATTATGAATCTCCTGATTTACCTCAGCTTTAAAAGATATAAAATCATTTGCCAGGGGTGATTGAATATTATCCAAGATTATAATTTTCAGTAGGTTGACTGTCAGTTTTCTTTGGGCCCAGTATATGAATAACAGTAAGAAAGAGAAATGGATTTTTCACAGTATACTAAATTTGTACCAGTTGTGTAACAAGATGATAAATGGGGAAGCACAGCATGTAGTTAGCTTGTTATGGTAAAACAGTGATCTGGGGAAGGGACAGTTGTATTTTATCAGTGTAATATGTTAACTGAGGTACTGATATGGGTTTGATTTAACTGTTTGTTTACGGATAACTAAAATGTCTGGCCATAAATGTATATTAGACTATTGTAAATGTTATCTTTGTAGTTCTTCTCTTTATTTAAAAATAAAACTTTTAAAGAATTCCATTTAAAATTCAGTTGCAACCATGTATCATATAATGTTGTTGAACTGCCAAAGCATGTGTCCCCATATGGTATGGGGGACGTGCTGAGCCACGGCTAGCCAGATGAGTGGCAAGCACCCATCACATACTACTCCAGGACCCTGTCCTCAGGTCAACTGGGAAAGAATTTGCCTGGAGTTCCAAGGGTTCACCGTCCAGAAGGACGAGCTGTTGGCACATAGAAGGTGCCTCATTGAGGAAGCCACATCATCATATGAGAACCTGTGGCTGCAGATGCTATAAGCCCTCCATGAGGGACAGCCCAACATTGTCAGGTCGATGGCCCTCACCCAGAGTGGCTGGACCTAGACAAGGACATTGAGACACAAGTGCAGGCCTATGACAAGTGCCAGGAGTTCCAGCTGGAGATGCTGTGGGCCCCCACGCACTTGTGGGAGGGCACATGTATCACCTGATCACACATACATGTAGACTATGCAGGCCTGTTCCAAGACCACCTGTTTCTTGTTACAGTTAACAGTTACTCGGAGTGGGTGGGAGTAACTCCGGTGCCTAGCATGACAGTGGCCAGGACCATCCAGGAGCTGAGGACAATATTCACGACACATGGCTTACTGGATATGATCGTGTCATATAAGGGTCCCAGTTCACATTGGAAGAGTTCCAGGCTTTCCTGCTGGAGAACTTAATCCAGGACATGAGCGCTGCTCCATTCCACCCAGCCTTGAACAGACAGGCAGAATGGATGGTTCGGATGACTAAGGACACGTTAAAATGTTTTTTTGGGGGGGCCCTGGCGGAATTCTTGCTGAGTCAACACATTTAGCCACAGGGCAGAGCCCAGTGGAACTACAGTGAGGGAGGAGGCTCACAACAAAAATGGACAGGCTGCATCCTGACCATGCCCCAGGGGCACTCAAGCCTCCACAGAGTTCCCCAAGAGCATTTCACCCCTGGGACCGGGTGTGGGTTTGAAATTATGGTGACAGAGCACTGTGGGTGCTGGCAGAGGTAACCTGTGTGCAGAGGTCTGTTCTGTATCAGGTCGCCCTTGAAGATGGGAGTCTCGTCCGGTGGCATGTGGACCAGATGCGGCAACACTGGGGAATCAGCCTGCAGGGAGAGCTCGCACAGGCCCAACCACCTGTCCAGGGGGGAAGGGTTGCCACATTCCCAAAACCAGGGTCAGAATCAGGCAAGGACAAGTCTGAGGTGGACTGGGCCAATGACTCGCCCAAGGAACCAGACCCACGAGGAGCCACACAAGGGCAACCAGAGGGAGCATCAAAGAGCAGCCAGGGCTGTTCGAAGCACTGCCAGAACCAGTAAGGAAGCTGACAGACCATTACCAACTGGGGCCGTCGCTCCACAAATGGGAATCACCACCCGGGCCATGCTAGTCGAAGCGAATGAGGTGGCTGCCCAATGCCTACTACCGGGACTTTGTGGCATGCTAGGGAGCGGCCCCTTGGGGGGGGGGAAGGGATGTTATGTCCCAACATGTCTAGTGCATGAAGAACCAGCATGTAGACTGGTGAGGTCAACTAAAGCTGACTGTGCATGCCCCAATGAATGGGTAGCATGGGAAAAACTGGGCATGGGTTGGACATTGGCTACAAGCACGGGAATGGGGCGAGCATTTAAGCACGTAAGCGGCACAGAGCTGCATCTTCGGCCAGCCGCTTCCATGTTGAGGTTTCAATAAACATTGGAGCTGACCACGTCTCTGGACCCTTATTGCCCCCCCTCCACTCGGTACACAACACGATCTTTAGAGATTTTCTCAGTCTCCTTTTCTCTCTGGCAATATACAGGTCTTCTATGAAAGGCAGGCTGGTTGCAATTGTTCTTTCTGAAGTCCTAACTATCTGTTGAGTCTGTACCTGTCCTATTTGGTTGCCGTACCAACCAGACGGTTATAGAAGTACAAGTGTCATAATAATTCCTCTAAAACTGTATCAATGGGTCCTGGACAGTTGTACTTCCTGAGTTGACACACTTTTTTAATGATGATTCTAAAGCTATATGTCCATTTCCAGTCCTTGGAACCCAAACACCTAAAGGACTTTACTGTTGATACTATGCTCTTGAATATAGTGAGAGGCAGTAGAATAGAAGAGCTCCTAAAATCCACTCTCATCTCTACAATTTAAACATGTTTAGCTCCAGATTGTTCCAGTTGCAGCACTATATGCAGACTCATCACTGTCTCTAATGAGGCCAGTTTGTATCATCTGCAAACTTCAGTACTTTAACAGAGGGATCCTAGAGATGCAGCCATTGGTATATATAGAGAAGAGAATAAAGGGGAAAAAACCTACCAAACAACGCAGCAGACTCAGCTAACATTCTGACTCAATGCCTGAGAAGAGAAACAGTTTTTAAAGGCCCTACAGAAAGTTAAATAGGAATTGGATTATGTAAATCAGGGAGTGAGGAATGCTGTTTCATAGAGTAGTGGCATGCCAGAGAATACAGGTTTCCAAGGTCCCACTAGATGGCATAGTTTCACAAACTGATTAAGTGCCAACAATTAGGTGTCAACTTTTGGCAACCACAGATTTTTCCAGGTGGATCTGTCCTTAACCTGCTTCTTTAGGGCTTCCACTGGTACACCTATTGCTTCTATTATTGACCATCTACCTCATTATTATTTTTTATCTCCTTCCACAGCAGAATAGACTTCTCCAGAAATCTAGACATAATACAACTAAAGTAGGACAATTTAAATCTGGTAATTTGTGTCTTGAGTGAAAACTCTGAATTAATTACTTCACCGATCCATTTGTTTATTTAGCTATCATGCTACTCTAAAGAGTCTTCTTCGTCTTCTTCAATACAAGATTCATAAGTATCAGTACTATTTTTATCCCTATTCTGTTATAAGTTGAGTACATGTTGGGTCTGGTAGAAACTTGCCTTCAAAAGTTGTGGGTGCTCCATCACTGGAGATTTTTAAAAGGGATTGGTCAACAATTTGTCTGAAATGGCATAGGGTTTCATGCTTGAGGAGGGAGTTCTACCAGAAGACGTCCAAAGTCCCTTCCAACTCTGTTGTTCTGTTCTGTTCTAACAAGCAGAACTCATGATCCTGCAAAATACTTGGCTCTGTGGAACTTTGATGGTGATAATCACTATTTGAATCACACCCAGAAGTCTATTGGGAGTCAGTGTAGCTTATGAAGCAACGGTGAAGCATTCCCATACTAGGATAAATAGCAAACCACAAACACACATGGGTTGATTATCCTCTTTTGGAATGGCAGCGGCTTTAGTAACAACTGGCCTACTTACATTTCCCATTTGTTTGGAAACATAAAACACTGATTTTGATCCAGAAGTGACACAAAAGGTAGCAAAGTTTAACCCCCCCATTTGTGTTCCCAGTTTTCCTTCAGGATGTTTGTGAAGGGAAAAATAAAGGAGCAGTAGAAACGGTACTGCAAGTGAGGTTCCACTTTGTATTATTATTTTCCTAGAGAACTAATAGCTGTGATGCTTTACATGCATCTTTACCATTCCACAGCCAATATTTACTAATAGTTGTTTTGGGAGTCCCCAAGAAAGGCCTGGGGATCAAAAGTGTTCTCCTTCAGTTTAGCATATTGTACTACACAACTTTGAGGCTACTTTCATATATCACACTTCACAATACATTATAGTTTAGATAAATAAATAAACCACTATATTTTATGTGTTTTATGCAGCACACTGAGCTAAAAATATCTATGAATCTTTTATGTACATAAAAATACTTTTGTCTTCTATATTTCTGGCAAACTATGACTTGTCAGTTGACTGACAAATTTCATTTGCGTATTAATTGGAAGGCTGCTATTCTGCCTGGATCCTGTGATTGTGGGAAAGCAATTTTCAGCATTAATACTTAAACACATTAGGCTAATATTTAATAGATGACCATACTTTAATTACAAGGTTTTTGCTTATACATTTCAGTGTGTAATGTAAATAGCAAGTCAATCATTAACTATTCAAAAGATTTTAGGTAAATTGAGACTGAGGCACTGAGGCAACAGCTTCACAGATGGATGGAAAATACCTGTTTCACTCCATTTAGCTATTTAAATGCATGTTTCTTCCTCGTAATAGCAGTGGTTTGCAAAAGACAGTCAAAGGACATATTTTGGTACATTGGATTGATAGATATTGATCTTCAAATTTTCACATAGAAAATTTTCTCACCCAGACTAAAGAATTAAGACATTAAGAATTGATCCAAAAACAGTTTGGCATTTATGATTTTATACACTTTACTTTTTTATTTTCATCTTTACCTCTTTCAGATATTTTATCTGTGTATTACCTTTGACTAAAAAACTTACAGATGAATGTTTAAAAAAAATGACAATGACGGAAACTCTTTTTTAGTAAAGATGGAATGTGGCTTTATTTTTAAATCATGATTTAGCATACTTTAGTTTTATTTTATAAAAGCAATCAATACTTAATGTAACAACATTACAAATGAATATTAATAACAGTTTTGGTATTAAAATGTAGCATATTAGCAAACCATACCCTAAACAAATACAAAGTCCAGACTGCCTTCATTTTGAGGTGAAAACTAAGCATATTTGGACTGTCAGGAGCAGAAGATCTGAGACTTTTCTTTCTTCACAATTCTGTCTTTAGCAGAATCAGAGCTTTCTGCATGTTTGAGTATACTAGAAATAAATAACTTGGAGTCATTATTTTTTAAGGAAATAAGACATCATATCTTATTAAATAATTTTATAGATCCCAGTCTGAATTAAACAAGGTACAAAAATAAAAACCACATCTTTAAATTGACTTAAAATAGCACGAGCATTCATAGCACATTTATTGTAAAAAGTCAGATTCATAACTTGGTTAAATTGGATTGTATTGATTTTGATGAGCTACTCTTAATTTCTCTCAAATACAAATGCTTTATCTAGGAATGATTTGTGACTTGTATAGTAACTTGCATACTGCAGTGGAGGGATATAGAAAAGGTAGTTCAGAGGTTTCCTAAAGTCCATCACCACTAGACTTGTATGATCCTCTTTATTCTTATTTATTATTCTTATTTATTTTGCAGATTTATATCCCACTTTTATTTTGTACAACTCAGGGGAGTATACATTCATCTTCTCATATTCTCCATAACAAGCTTTCAGGTGGGTTGGGCTAAAAAAGAGTGAGCTGGCCCTGAGTTACCCAGACAGCTTCTCTGACTAATGGAAGAACAGAATATCTCAATTTCTAATCCATGTCTTTAAGTACTACACCAAACTGGTGCTTGTTTCTGGTATGGCACAATGGGAGCCCAGAAACTTTATCCAACTCCCAAAATGGATCCTTTGGCGTGTAGCCCTCAAGATGCCACACTAGGCCCAATAGAGACCATGATCCACAGAAGTTGCCCATCACTAGTGCCACCCAATATTCATATCATGTCATCTTCCTTGATTGGCAGATATTTTTAAGCCAGTGAAGTTTTAACTGATTTGTTTTGGAAGGGAGATGACTCTGGGGAAAATAATTGAACTTTAGTTTTACATTATCTATGTGGTTATGGAACAACATTTCATACTGAACGTATCTAATATAGTACTTGACTGAATCATGTTGATATGGATGAGCAGCTTTAAGTTAAAAATAACTTCTATAGTTGGTGAATATATGACTTTTTATAACATCTGTTTAAATAAATATTTATAAATAATTTTTTCAGATCTTCTACATGCCTTTAAATTGTCCCAATAACTTTTAGAATAGCCAACTGTTTTTGTAAAATCAGTCAGCTTTAAGTACCAGGTATGAGAAACTTTGGAACTTTCTTCTCAGGTTTTAAGAATTGTAGAAGGAAGGGACTTAGAATATTGCAAAAAAACCAACAAAATGAGCAAAAATAGCCCTGCTTCAAAGTTCATAGGTGGTTCGTGTCCGCTATGTAGAGATAAAGGGCAGAGAGTAATCACTTGTGATAATGTAGCTGTGTCATTCTACACCTTAAAAGCCATGGCCTGAAGTGGCCTAAAGTGAAAATGTGTGAACTTCAACTCTGGTTTGGTGAATTCTGGGAGTTGAAGTCCACAAATCTTCAAGTTGCCAAGGTTGAGAAATTCCTATCAAGTGGTTAAAGTGCTGGGCTTGGAGTGGGGAAGGAACCCAGTTGTATTTCTGTCTTATACACAAAAGCCACCTAGGTGACATTGCATCAGTCACCCAGTTTATGAAGAAGAGAATAGCAAATCACTTCTGAAAATCTTGCCAAAAAAGGGCTTTTCGATGTAGTTACCAGGAGCCAAGACTGATTTGAAGGCCACATATGCCCAAATTCTGCACATACATAATTAACTCCAGAGGTAATTATTATTGGTTAAGTTGTATACCTTACTAGTTTTTCCTGTCTCTAACACATAAAAGGAAATGGTGTCAAATTAATTGGGTGGGGATTTTGGTGATAAAAATCTAATGGTGTATTCAAATATTTGTTTATAGCATAAGTCAAGTGGATTTTCCTTTGTTAAATTTGCTAAAAGCTGTGATAAGAGAGAGGAATTACTTACACAGTGAAATATCTTGAGGCTCGTAAGCATAGAGACGGTTGGAATATCTTCCAGTAATATCTGCTCTAATAGTCAGTGTAGGATCTAGACACAAGGGAAGATACAGTCTATAAAACTAGCCATTCACATTTTTCCTATCATCATCTGATGAAGTAAAGGTTCCCAATTAGAGATATATTATGCATTCGTGTATACCGAGGAGTATGAAAACTGATGACAAAACATTCATATGATACAAGGTTAGGAAATAATATCACCTGTATGTGATTCTTTTTTCTAGTTTTTCCACATTCATACTGAATAGTGAACAAAATTTATTTGCTCAATAAATATTTGTCGAAACTCTTTTTATTAGCTTGATACCAGTTTTTCAGGTAAACATGTTCAACTTTTAAAGACTTACCTACAAACATAAATCTGGGCACATATTGACCATCTGGTGCAAGATGCTTATCTGTAGTTTCATACTAGAGTTAGAAAAAGAAAATGATTCTCTCATCTATCATTTAAGTTACAGTTTCTCTGTCTCTTTCTCATGCTGACAAAAAAATCCAACAATTTTACTCAATATAGTTAAATATTTTGTAGAGGAAGACTAGATACATCTATTACAATGTTACACAAAATTCACAGTTAGAATTATAATTTCAAGATGTCCAAGATAGAACAATTTAGATCAACATGATGCTGGGAGCAAATCTCCACATTCTGCAACCAACTTCAGCTACCTTAAACCTCCAGTCAATATAACTGAGAGCAGCAACTGGAGAAAGTTGACTATCACATCATCTTTTGTTCATAATGTTTTTCCTATATTAAATCATGTAAGTAGCAATATTACTGAAAACATGTATTGTAAATTACTATAAAATTGCCATTTATTAATATACTCTATGAACAGAATTCTTAACTCAAAAAACCAAGGCAAATTTTGTGTTCACAAATTTTACTAAAACAATAGCTTCCATTTTCTCAAATTATTTGCTGGACATTTTTAATTTGGGTAGAATGACTTGTGTAAAATATAATAACATACCATTAGATAAATATCCAGATATAATAATTCAAACATAATCTGAAAACTTACAATAAGATTGAGAAGAATAAAGCTTGATGCCAATTTCTGTATATCTTTGTGTTCAGCAAATACCTTCTTCAGGGCTAAAACAGAATAACAATTATAAATGCTATTTTTTAAAAAAAGAAACAAACATCATACATCTGTGGATAGTACAAATCAGGCCAAACTTGCAAATGATATTATGTCCAGTATCCTCAATGTAAAATGAAAGAGTAATACTATAAAGGAGAACCAATTTGATATATAGTGGTTTAGACATCAGGCTAGAAATCGGAAGATTGTGAGACCTGTTTTGGGCACAAAGACAGCTGAGTCACCTGAAGTAAGTCATTTATTCTCATTCCTAGGAAGTAGGCAATGGCAAACTACTTTTGAAATCTTGCAAAGGTAACTGTAGGGACTAGTCCTGTCAAAAAACTGACTCAAAATAGCACAAATATGACACTTTGGAAATGAAGCATAGACATGATTCTAAAAAAAATACTTAAAACTATCACAATAACTGCCTCTGGATTATAAAATTTTGATTTCTTTTCTTTTATAAATATATGAATAGAATTAATATTGTTTTTTTACAAATCATAACACTTTATAATTATTTGAATTAGTTATATCTTTCATCTTTTAACTACTAACTTAAAGCAGGTTGCTTTTTCAGGTCATTAAAAAAAACTTCTGATGGAAAGCAATAATAAATTTTCCTAGATGGGATGAACATTTCATTTGTTAGAAACAACTGTACCTTGACTATGAGGGCATTCTTCTAAGTGGTGGATGATCATTATAGGCTTGTTGCTGTAAAAGAAAAAGTGGCCCATAATAGAACTTCAGTTAGCTAACTTCTCCAAACTAAGCACATCCCATTGTACTGGTCTTCAATTTCCAACAGTGAAGATGGCACAGCCAATGGATTATGCTGACTAAGGGCAGATGAGAATTAAAATGTATCTGCAAAGGAGCTATATCTCTCTCAAGAATGTGCTTAGTTTTTATCTAACATAGTACTGAAATAAATTGTTCCTAAATTCCTTCTCCTGCTCAAGATGTTTCTGCTTTTCTATCTTGTTCTCATATAGCTTTAGAATTACTTTAGCATTTCCTTTGTGGTTTTGTGAGATACCTTTACTGTTGAAAGAAGCTGTGAATACTACAGTGCTGCTTAATCACTTCTGTCTATTTCTTTAAAGTCTATTTCCTGTTGCTTTGTGATCCAAACAAGCTACAGAAGAAAAATATCCTCATGATGTAATTTTCTTGGATTTAACTCAAATACGGAAACTTTAGAAAGCTGAAGATTGCTGTAATGGTGATTGTATTGTGAAAAAAAGGAAGAAAGAGAGGTAGGGAGGAAGGGAGGGAGGGAGAAGGAAGGAAAGTACATAGGTAGGTTAGGGCAAGATCTTATGGCAACCCAGCCATAAGAATTTCCCTAAATTGTTCTGATCTTCTGGGTGGGAAAAATTCCATAATATCAAAAGAGAGTAAGCAAAGAAAGGCAGGGTAATGCAGTAGTAATGTATAGTATCATTCGCTGAAATATACTAAAAAATTTAAATATTTTAATAATGTCTCATACTGGAATTCAGATAATTTTTCAAAAAACAGTGAAAAGCACTTGCAGAATTTAATTTTAATTTACCTTGTTTTGGATTTAAAAAGAGCTTCTTCATAAGTCTGAGTCCAAATTAGTTGGTCACCCCAGCCTGAAGATAAACGACAAATGGAATTTAGTTTAAATATGTGATTGTTGAAGAAGTCTTAAATATATAATTTTATTCAAATCTGAATAAATATCATAATAAATCTATTACACAATGCACTTTTTAATCCAAGCATTCCTCCATGTTTTAGGGAACTATTTTTGAAGACATGGATTAACAAGCATTTCTCTGAATTCATTTATTAGGCTGAATTCAGAAGCTCTATGAACATAGAGTGAATTATTAGCTTCTGATAATGATTATCTGTAAATCCTCCCCCCAAGACTGATACATGATTAATAGTACAATTCCTTTTTTTAAAAAAAGGATGGTGTTTGTGCAATATCTATTTTTCTTTGGCATTCTGGGAACTGACATCTTAAAGTTGTCAAGATTGGCAAATACTGCACTTGGATTACATGCTCCATTTCCTTAGCAAATTATTCAATTAATTTAAATCTTATTAAACTTAATGGAACTTACTTTCATATATACTTTAACTTTAAGATTTCTAGGCTTTGGAATTCTGGGAACTGAAGTCCACATATTTTGAAGTTGCTAAGTTTGAGAAACAATGCTGTAAGCTATCTATCCACTGGTCAAACATTTGTTAAGCATGTTGGGTTTTTTAAAATTGAATTTAAACTACATAATATTCTTTCAGTTGAAAATAATTTGAAGGAAAAGCGATAATTCCAGAAATCACTTCTTAAAAATAAGAAGGCCTGATTAACAACTAAGTAGGTGATTGGTATAAAATATACAGCTTTCTACCAAGTTCGGCTACTATGACTTTACCTCTTGACAGAGTCTGTGGAAGTTTAGGGTGGATCTCTTTGGGTTCTTTTGGGTCTTTTCTTCCATCTTTAGTAGTAGTTTCTTTAGCCAGGGTATTCAAGACAGCAAGAACCAAAATCAGGATGGAGACTATGTTTTTTTCCATTGTTAAAGCTAAAGAGGAAAAAAAGCATTAACCTTGGAATGCTTGAAAAGCAATGGAACAAAATATTACAAGAAACAAACAATAGTAGCAAAACAAAAGAAAGAAAATATGCTTTAAATCTCATGCACTGGTTTGGAATTTCACCTGTTTAGAGATGAAGTAACTACTTAGGCAAATATACAACACAAGCTTATATGTGTTTCTTTGGAACTGAGCTCTGCTGAAGTTTTCCTTCCTTCCTTCCTTCCTTCCTTCCTTCCTTCCTTCCTTCCTTCCTTCC
>JANHFO010001571.1:6487-25774 GCA_032468095.1 Pareas carinatus
GGAAGGAGGGTGATCGTCTTATTTTTTATGATGGTGCTTTCATGAAATACTTGTAATTAAACAACAAAAGCAAAATATATTAATACATCTGTGGATTTTAACGCATTTCCCTGGTTTTGGAGATCTTGGATGAGGAGAATTTCTTGTTTGTCTCAAGGTCATTTTGTACCGGATAAAAATGTTACCAAAGAAATGATGCATTTGAAAATCTCATTCATTGGTTTTCATATCGCTAGAAACATAGAAATCTGTTACTCAAGTATGAAATATGCTATAATGGGACTGTGTGCATTCTGACTTTTAGTATTATTACAAGAGGTGAGATTATAAAGATTCCTGATTGTTTTGTTTACCTTTACTTCTGTGCAGTTTAATTCATTTGTACAATCTCTACATTAATTCACACTGAAAGAACTTTCCAGTATCTCTAGCCTCCTTTGTTCTAATCAATCCAAATACTGCCAGTGTTTCTACATCTCTCTCGTATCCAATAATACTATGAACCTTTAAAGCTTAGCAAAATGTGATCATTCTTTGAACGCGTTTCTCAGTTAATGTGTTGATTCCAAGCAAGGAAAACAAAGATCAATAGTTCATTGTCAAACTCTATAGATACTGTGGAACAAATGTCAACTATAGTTAGCAATGCAGTCTGATACAATTACAAGTCAGCTTTGTCTGAAAACTGACAGTAATAAAATCTATGTTTTCTTGGGCAGCTGATGCAGTTTTCATTCTTGCAGATAACCAGGTAAGTGGCAGTATCTGCAATATGCATTTTTTAAAAAGCCTGTTTGTTTGATCTGAGTCAAAACTATGAGAACAAATAGTTCACTTAATATACTGTCAAGAAATAAAACATTGGAAATAACATAACTTAAGAATTGTTGCAAGTGCATCATGAGATACAATAAAAGATACATTGCATCAAAACACATTTCTTGTATATCTAAAAACCAGCAGCTGCTTGAGTCCACATTTCTGTGTATGTCTAGATATGTAGAGAATGGAGTAAAATAAAACCTATTGCTCCATACAAATTTGTTACAGTATGCATTACATTTGCTACAACATCCCTGATGTCAAAATGATGTCTTGCATAATTTGGGATATAATGAAAATCTTTGAGTGGTGTTGACTCATCTGATTTGGTCATGTTTATCTCACTGAGTCAAGCTTCAAAATGTTTTCATTTGTCTACTTCATATATCAAAAACATGCAGGTTTGTTCATGGGATACAGAGTCTTTGGGAACTTGCAGATATAAAATAGCATTGTTTTAAAATATATCCTTATTTTTTTAAATCACCCATGACTTATTGGGAATGTGGTCATTTTACATCAATGAACTGAATCAGTAGCACTTGTTTGATAGCTGCAATGTGTTTGCACAGTTGATTCATTCTGAAACTCTGCATGCATACATTTTCTTAATAGAATGTAATCTCTCTAATAACACCAGTATAGGAGAATGCTGTTCATTTGGTCCTTAATAATTTGATTATTATTTCATTCCTCACTCAGAACATGTATCAGACTCCGAAAGAAGAGAAATGTATTATTTTTTAGTAAATCACAATTTAAGTGGATAAATACTACATTTAAACTAAATTTATAAATAATCAAGCAGTATAAGGGCAATGTGCAAGAGGAATTTAAGTTTGTTTGTGTGGCTGGATAAAATTAGCATCCAATACTGTTTCTTGTAAGAACAGATTGCTTGTGTTAGTCCCACTCCATTCAAAATAGTTTTTTATTGTTATTTTTTAGGAACACTTGATGATGATGGTATGCCCCATGGATTTTGTATAGTCACATATTCTTCCACAGACAGATTTGAAGGGAACTTTGTGCATGGAGAAAAGAATGGTCATGGAAAATTCTGCTTCTTTGATGGAAGGTAGACATTACAATGTCCATGATCTCTTTCACTGAATTCAGAATTCATATTTAGCCATGCTGTTTTAGACACAGGCATATTATATGAAATACCAAAATTAGTTGATATACATAACATACTAAAACTAGTAGTCGTGATTTATAAGCCACAGTATTTGAAAACATAACATGTTGAACTATGAAATAAAAAAAAATCAACAGTATAGTTTAGTATGTTACACAGGTAGTTCACAACTTACAGTCATTCATTTAGTGACTGTTTTTCAGCATTGAAAAAAGCAATTTACACCCGGCACTCACAATTACAACCATTGCAAAATCCTGATGATCACATGATGGACAGTCAAGTGATTGGCAATTGCCATCTATTTTTTAGGGTTTCAGCAAAGTGATTGCTATTTGCATCTACCTGACCAGCTTCAATGAAAGACGCTGGTCTTAAACTTTTTTTTAAAAAAATACAATCATGTAAAATGACATGTTACAAGCTCCATTGGCTTTATACTGTTTATCGCTTTAAAAAAAAGATTAATGTTTTTTAAAGAATGGTAGGATAATACTTTATAATAGTAGGATAATCGTTGATAAGGTAAAATAACAAATTACTTGTGTTGTAGTACATATGATTGCTCCTGCATTCTTTGACTTCTATATATTATTACATGGAACAAAAATAATGATTAAGTTCTTAGCAAAAATAAGTAAGTTATAAGTAGTAGACATGTTCATGGTCTTCTCAGAGTTCTTTAGTTCATGTTCTTTTCTGTGAAGTCATTTCAATGCCTCAATAGTGTATTTATGATTTGAAGTTGCAGATATCATTATTTGGTTAAGCTCATTGACCCCCAATTGCTGAAAAAAACAAATAGAACTAGGATTCAGTCACTCTCCCCTTTGCCACATCTTTGCAATAAGCACTAATTAGTCCATCTTTCTTGAGATCACTGACTTTGTTGCCCAGCTCAAGTACAAATAGCAAGGTCTTTAAAGCAGGAATTAAGTACGTCTATTTGAAAGGAGCACACATTTATGTAAACAGATTTTAAACAAATTAGGAAGAGTCTTAATTTTCATCTCTGTAAATTAGATATAATAACAGTCATTTCTACACTCTTTCTTGGCCAGCACTCTAGAAGGCTTTTATGTTGATGATGGTCTGCAAGGCCAGGGAACATACACCTATGAGGATGGAGGCACTCTTCATGGCACTTACATTGATGGTGAACTGAATGGGCCAGCTCAGGAATATGATTCTGATAGACGATTGGTCTTCAAAGGGCAATACAAAGATAATATTCGGCATGGATTTTGTTGGATTTATTATTCAGTAAGTTGAATTATTTTCTCATATATTTTCCCACGTAACACTAACTGTTATACCGAGGAGTCTGCAGGGGTCAAAGAAGACCTTCACCTCAACACAGTGCAGGCTTCACCTCTTTTGTATGTACTCTATATGTGTTGTAAAATGCATTACAAAAGTGGCAGAAATTGTTACCCAGCAGTGCAATGTTGTTTTCATTACTTTGTTCACTTCTTCATAGCTAAATCGAGAGAGTTTGTTACAGTTTGGATGATTCAAATTAGTATTTTATTACAGTTATGTATTGCCAAACCTGGAGTGACTAATGGCAGTTTACAACAAGAATAATATGTATAATATAAGGTACACAAGTCTATATGTCTAGTACAAGTATATAACTAAAACAAGAAAAAATATAAAAGAAGAAGAAAAATAAATGATCATAATTAAATACAGTTGTTCATAGCAATATCAAGTTTAAATGCAAAAATGTTCCATCTTAGCAGCTTTATAGAGTGACTCCAGGATTATGTTGCAAGTAACACAACACAGACTGTGTTTGCTGCCATGTGTCAATTTTATGCATGTGAACAAATGCATGGACTCTCTTGTGTGGCTTGGATAGAGGTTTTAACAAATACTTTTGAGATAATCTTAACCAATTTGATATAGAACAATTGTAGAAGAATTGCTGTTGTTTTCATAAATGAATAGCTCTATTCAGAAGCTAGTGATACTTTGCCTTAGTAAATACTGAACTGGGTCTGTAGAGACTCTGTCCTTCCTGTCTACATCCCTCCATTGGTAACAAAATGTTCTCAATTATGTAACTTGAAGAACAAAGCATGCTATTGGATTCCTATACATTTTTCCTGTCTTCCTTCAAAACAGGTTTGAAGGCAATGTTAAGCTATGGAAGAAGACTGAATAATAGCCTTTTGCACTCAGTTCTGAATTGTCCCTAGGAAAGTAAGAAAAAAAAATACATTGCTTTGCAGCTATAATTAGCAAAAAAATGTATTACTAAATAATTTTATATGCGATATCCTTCACTATAACATCCTTTACAGGTACTGGAACTACAGTTCCTAGATTTACTTGCCAACATGGAAGTAGCAGTTGCATACTACGTGAAGATTGCCAACTTGAAAAAAAATGAATAAAAGTTTGGCAAATTTAATTAACTCAAATGCAACATATGCTAGCTGAGAAACACAGGATGAAGCACATAGTATTTCTGCCTACGGAAAGAACTTTCTGTCGTCTGAAAGCTGACAGAATTATTTTTTAATGTTTTATTTAAATATTTTAACATTATGAGCTATCAAAACTCTCTTCTGAAAAGCAAATAAACCTACCAGCAGAATTGTTCTGTTGGTTAAGATATACCGAGCTGAAAATAGAGAAAGATAGAGAAAAACTGGGAAAAGAGAAGAACTGAGTTACACTGTATTCAAATGAGAAAAATGCCTATAAAGGTTAGTCATGGAATTAGATGTTCTAATTGACAACGTATGAAATCCAATGAGAGCAGAAATATAGTCCTTTGTATATTTCACCCTTTCAGTCATAATCACACTGAAACTTGGATACAGCATATTTTCCGAACTCAGTGATGACTTAACTCTGTTAGAATCTGTTGGGGTTTTACTGTTGATTTGGAAGCAGAACACAGTACAATTGATTAATTTTTACCTTCTATGCATGGATTTATTTTGTAAATAGAACCGTCACTCAAATAATTTTCAATTAGAACTAGGTAGTTTGAGAATTCCTTTTGAAAGGCTTTCTTTTTTCTTAGATTCTACTTTTGAATTTTTTAAAAAATGTATATGCTGCCTTCATTTTTACAGAGCCAGCATTTTACATTAATGGGACCGAAATGGTGAGTGGAGAGGTACAGAAAATCAGAGTAAATGAAAGAATATGAAAAAAATAAAGCTTTAACTGGCACTTTTATTATTCAGATAAGAGTTTTTCATACTTTGTTTCCTGGAACTCTAATGCTCTATGAGAAATTAAGGACAGTTTTTAAGGAATCACTCAAACAAAGCCAGTAGCCTAACTCCAGAGTTTTGCCTCTTGATCAGAGTACTGAAAATTTAATTTAATTTTTTAATAATGATCATGGGCTGAAAAAGTTTGAAACCCCTTATCTCAATATTGAGACTAAGATTTAGATTAATAATAATCTCCATTAAATTAAAAAACAGCACAAATATTTCCCCTTAATTTTTGGAAACACTTTTGTTACTTCTTTTTCAGGATGGTGGGTATCTGGTTGGAGAAGTTAATGAAGAAGGAGAGATGAGTGGACAAAAGCTAGCCTATGTATACCCTGATGGGAAGACATCATATTACGGGCACTTCATAGATGGTGAAATGATAGAAGCAAGATTAGCAAATGTCATACTGACAGATGAACAAAAACTACAATTTGATATTGTACCAGGCAGTAAGTTGTCACTGATGTACCGTGTTATATCTCATAATATTTGAGTGTCTAGGTCCTTTTAAAGATATGACTACTTTATTAAAGTATTGCATTTACAATATATATTGCCTTTAGGGCCAAATTCTTCCAATACCTAATTCTATGTGTTTTACCAAGTAATGTAGTGATGTGAACCTATATTTGATGTTAATAAGTAGGTTCGGTTTTTATATTTTAAATGTAGATCCCCATTTACAATAACTGAACATACAAAGGAAATAAGAGATTCTTAGAATCATATATAATTATTGTTCCTCGGTGTTTCTTTTTCAGTCAAGCTAATGACTTTAATTTTCACATGGACAGCAGACAAAATACATATAAATATTGTAATCTATACTCTCATTTCAGATCAAGAAATATCGCAATATTTGTCAACCCTTTTTTATTTCCGGTTAACCTTCTATAGATTTTGTCTATTTTCTGGGGTCTACTAAGTGTTGTGTCAGCTTCCTGTCTAGCAGGCATTTCTTGAGACCTTTCTGAGAATTCTGCTGTTGAATTCCAGATGATAAATTTCTTTATTCTATATATCTAGTAGCTGAAAGGAATAGAGGAAAAAAAAGGAAAAAAAGAAAAATCGTGTGTTTTGGGGGCCAGGTGAATATTGCTACTATCAAGGTTTACTTCAAGTCAGTTTATGCCTTTTCTAAAACTATTTCTTTCAAGAAGCACAGTTATGCAAACAGTCTAAAATAGAGGGTGCCATATTAATTTAATAAAAGACATGAAGAAATGTAATTTGGATTTTGAAAAAAATTAAATGTGATATGCTGACTGCTGCTAACTTCTTTAGAACAAAATTTAGATTGTAATTTTATGTTTTGACATTAGAATATATTGCAACTCTATAAAGTGATGGCATTCAGGAACAGATTCATTTTTAGAACTTGGTTACCAAGGAAAATATTTCCTAATAGATTTTTTACATCTAATATTTTTAGCTATTTGTTTGATGTGAAATTTTTAAGTTTTTAAGAGGGATGCAAAAATACTATTTAAGATCTTAAAGAGTGATCTACTTGTATAGTTAGTATATGCAAATAGACTTCTTCCAGAATTGATTTACAATTATTTAAGAGGCATTGTTTTTGGGTGAACTAAACTCCTATAGAACTACTTACAGTGGGAAGAAAATTGAAAATGTATATGCAAAAGTATATATTAACTGTTCTTAAAATAGTGATGTTTTAAAAAATATTAAATTTGCTATACATACTCTGGGTACATTTTTACCATATATATTATATTCTGTACTGATTTATTACAGGCCCAGTTTACAGTTTTGATAAATCTACTTCATCCTGCATTTCTACAAGTCCACTTCTTCCTGACCCTTATGAATCAGAGAGGTAGAATGTTTTGTTACATTTTTGTCTTTCTGTGCAAATAATTTTACTATATTACACAAATATATAGTATACCATCCATCTACTTTATCTCCAAATATTCAGTCCCAAATATTAGTCCTTTTTGAGAACATAGAGATTGCCACACCTAAATGCCTCGTCATATCCTTTTCAAACTGTGCGTTCAGCCACATAAGGCTATCTCAGTGAATTCACAAGGGTGCTGGGTGGTGCTTTTTTTGACATAGAACACACTGGAACACACTTCCGGCACCTTTTTTGCCTTAAATACAATAAATTAAATTTATGTTAAGAACTGAATATAGAATTTTTAAAATAAAATATTAACAAAATGTGAGTTACGGTACCTTTTATCTTACAAAAAAAAAATCTCTGGTGATGGGGATCATAAACTACTAGTTTGAGATAGTTCACAGTTTTGCATAGGAGCACCATGAAAAAATTACCAAGATATTCAGGATGTTGTGAACTGAGAAACTCTGGAAATCTCTGGTCTAGTCTGTTTTTCCATGAGTTTGTTTTTGTTCTAGTCTGTCTACTACTTTTTGAGTATATTCCCGGTGTGTATGTGTCGGGATGGCAGTCATGAACACATTATCAAAAACAATGCTGCTTTTTACACATGTATGCAACACATATAAGAATAGGGGGAACTTTGATCATACTGCCATATCTGTCATCTGGACTTTTTTGATCATTCACGCAGAGTTCCTTTACAGCATAATTTCATATGGTTATACTCAGAAATGTGTGTTTTGTTGTATTAAACAGGACTAAGTCCAAGGCTGATTTCAAAGGATTGCGATTGTGAATAACCTAAAAAGCCTTTTTTTTTAAAAAAAAATTGTATATTGGAACTCATTTTTAATTACCCACAGATATCCAGAACTTAGGATAACATGGAATGTGTAATTTTAATCTTTTTAAAATGTGTAATGAATGACTGGCCTTTTCCTTTAAAAGATCTTTAAACTACTCGTATTTGTTTCTTTCGACATATTCCAAAATTAACACTTAGCAATCTGAGCTTCGCTTCTAGATTCTCATGTGTGTTCTAATAAGATCTATCCTAGAAACCTAATGCACATGCATGAAGTTGTAGATCAGATACTATTTTTATTCATTGCTTTAATTTAGGGTCTATGTAGATGCATCTCTTATTTCCAATGCTGGAGAAGGTTTATTTACTAAAATAGCTGCTGAAGCTGGCACAGTTTTATCTTTTTATAATGGCATACGAATGACACATCAAGAGGTAAAGTACAAAGAAACATTTTTACTGCTTCTGAAACAATTTCCACATTGCTTATTAATATTTTGATAGTATTTTCATGTTTCATTAAATAGAAATATGAGGTATATGTTTATGCCATTTGTATTAATAAGTTTTGTTCTAATTTGCATCTTTTATTTCTGATGTATAAAGATATTTTAGTTGCTAAACAGGTGGTCCTCGACTTATGACTTCAGTTGAGCTCAAAATTTATGTTGCTAAGTGAGAAATTTGTTAAGTGAGATGTGCCCCATTTTACACCTTTTTTGTCACATTTGTTAAGTGAATCACCGCAGTTGTTAAATTAATAACACAGTTGTTAAGTGAATCTGGTTTCCCCATTGACTGCTTGTCAGAAGGTTGCAAAAGGTGATCACATCATCTTACAACACTGCGACCGTCATAAATGTCAGTCAGTTTTCAAGCATCCGAATATAAATCACATGACCATGGGGAGGCTGCAATGGTCATAAGTGTGAAAAATGGTCACAAGTCACTCTTTTCAGTGCTGTTGTAACTTTGGTCACCAAATGAACTGTTGTAAGTCGAAGACTAACTGTACAGGATTTATTCTTGCCAATAATAAATGCCATATCCTTCCTTTCATGATATAATTTTGTTAAATACTAAGAATAAATGTGTATGTTCTCTAGACAAAAAATTTACATTAGTCTACTTTTTGAGAGAGAGAGAGAGAGAAATTGAGTCGATACTGAGTTGAGGGCACACACAGACATGCAAAAAGTCTGCTTTGGTGTAAAATTAATGAAGGAGAAATGTGAAAAATGTGTACCCAGAGTTGCAGGTATTGAAGTGGGATATCCCTTTTTTCCTCTTAGTTCTGACCTTATGTGGCACATTTGGCAAACAGTTTATATATCTGATTCTTTCTAACTAAACAAAAATGCATGTGAGTTTTGACTTGATAAAAATGAATATTTACCATAGCAGTATTGTTTCCAATGCCAGGTGGACAGCAGGGACTGGTCTTTGAATGGAAATACTTTATCTCTTGATGATGAAACAGTCATAGATGTACCAGAACCTTACAGCCATGTAACCAAATACAGTGCTTCATTGGGGCACAAGGCAAACCACTCGTTTGCCCCAAATTCTGCTTATGACTCGTAAGTATTAAACTTCTGCTTGTGTCTTGAACTGTCATGATTACATACAGTAATCCACTGATTTTGTGATTTTGTGTGTGTCCACTCTAAGAATAAACATCAAATCATATACATGAAAAATTGTCTTAGTTAAAAATGGAACTAAGGAAAACATTTTTTGGGGGAAATGCCCACTTGCTAGAATAGCCACTTTTAAATGAAACACAAGCATTAAACGTGGCTCACTATGTGTAACTTTATTAGTTTGACATTAGATTTTGTATGGTTGATATCTGAAAAAAATATCATGAGTAGTCTAGCATTGCATATGTGTTGTTATATAGCACAACATACCAAGAAATGTATGCTAGTTTCAAATAAGTTAATTATACATGATTGGGTTCCAGAGAACTAAGTTACTTATATCTAGGGGAGTTTGCAGCTTTTGCAGGTCTTGAATTAAAGTTTCCATTGGAATGGGGTAGACTTTTAAAACCAAGTTGTAATCAGCTGTGAGAACCTTTTAAATAAAATCCAAAAATCTATGCTAAAGTAAGCCTTTATTTTATTATATTTATTTGCTTGTTTGTATCCTGCCTTTATTATTTTTGCAAATAATTCAAAGTGACAAACATATCCAACACATCTTCCTTCTATTTTTCCCACAATATGTTTTAGTACTATTTCTTGTGTGTAAAAATAAGAGTTCTTAAAGTAAATGTAATATTAGTAATATTACATAGTAAGTGATTATTGTTTCATGCATAGAAATTAACTTTGCATTTTTCCTTATTTTGTTTTCCTGAACCTCTATGCACATTTATTTTCTAGGTTTGTTCATCCTCGCTTTGGACTGATTAAATGTATTCGCACAATTCAAGCAGTGGAGAAGGATGAAGAACTAACAGTGGCTTATGGCTATGATCACAGTTCTACGGGACAAAATGAACCAGAAGCACCAGCATGGTATCTGGCAGAACTAAAAGCTTTCCAGGCGTCCCTGAAAAAATAAAATCCAATCAGTTTCCCTGTTCAGTATATTGAATCTATGCACTATCTTTGATACTGGAATCAGAACAGCCAATGGCTGATCATGCTGTGATTCTTCAATATTTTCCCTACATTAGAAAGAGTGGGAGCCTTTTTTGTTTTTGTTCCTTGCAGATTAACGTATTTTAGCCACTCCATTACAATAATCTTTGCATTTTAGCTAATAGTGCAAATTGAATTATTTAATATGCTACACAAGGAAGTGTGGCTTTTTGTTTTGTTTTATTTTGTCTACTGGTCTGCATCAGCAGCTGTCAAAATAGAGAAAGAGCGTTTTAAAAACTAAGGTTTCATCCGTACTGTGGTTTCACTGATTCTGTGCAACTGCATTTTGTATTTGCCATATTGTGATGATAATAGAATCGTGCAAAGTTTAGTATTATAGAAAAGCAGTATGGTTTTGGAATACTGGTAGTCCTCGACTTACGACCCCAATGGAGGCCCAAATTTATGTTGCTAAGTGAAAAATTTGTTAAGGGAGTTTCTCCCCATTTTACAACTTTTCTTGCCACATTTGTTAACTGAATCACTGCAGTTGTTAAATCAATAGCACAGTTGCTTAGCAAATCTGGTTTCCCCCTTAACTTTGCTTGACAGAAGGTCACAAAAGGGGATCACATCACTCCAGGACACTGCAGCTGTCATAAATATGAGCCAGTTGTCAAGCATCTGAATTTTGAGCACGTGACCATGGAAATGCTACTAAGGTTGTAACTCTGAAAAACAGCCATACGTCACTTTTTTTTCAGTGCCTTTGTAACTTCAAACTGCCACTAAATGAACTGTTGTAAGTCGAGGAATACCTGTACTGCTTTAGGTCAGAGGTCTCCAAGCTTGGTCCCTTTAAGGCTTGTGGACTTCAACTCCCAGAATTCTTCAGCCAGTTGGCTGAGGAATTCTGGGAGTTGAAATTCACAAGCCTTAAATGGACCAAGGTTGGAGACCTCTGCTTTAGGGCGTTTTTGGTGCACAAGAGACCTCTCTTTACATTATCTTCTTTTTAGACAAAATGAGCGCAGAAGTTTAAACTACAATGTTACAATGTTTTAAGGCTCTGATGATAAAAGAAAAAGTGCCTGGAAGACCAGAACTGCTCTAACTTTAATCATGATAATCACATTTGAGTGACTTCGACTTGTGCACATGAGCATTTTCTACTGCTTGTTTTTGGTTTCTTACACTGGAGAGCATGAATGTCACTTTGTCTAGAACAAACGAATCAAGGATATACCAACAAATTGCTTGTTTGCTAAATTTATCTAACTTTTCCTGCCTTAATTGGTAACTTGCAGAATCCTGGGAGCTATCAGTATCATCAAAGGCAGATTTCTGTAGAGCTAGGAAAATAGCTAGAGAAATTCTACACTGCAAACCTTTTTTAAAAACAACAACGACTGCAGAACAATTCAGAGAGTTAAATGGAAAACTCAATATTTTTACTATGAAGTAAATTATAATTACAGTTTTACAAGAATCATAAAAGCACATTTTACTAATCCTAACTAACATTTAATAATATGACAAAAAAATAAACTTTCTGGAGTCTGATAGCCAGTTACTGGCTTCTTCTACTAGAGAGCATTGCATTGCTGGTTTCTTATGCAACAAAAGGACTCTGAATATGATCTTTATCAACAGGCTGGTGATTCTGTTGACACAACTCTGATTTGCTTATTTTACTACTTTAAATATGTAATACTGTAGACCCTAATTACAGTCCTTATACCGCGCATATTTTAATTTTCAGTTTAAAAAGAGCCATTTCACTGCCAAAATAGTTTATGTAATTTATTTAACAATTTGGAATTATTGTTCAGATTATAAATTAGCATTACAGTAATAGACTACTATTTTATTGTATGCAACAAAGCTAGAAGCTACATATTACTCTCATAAGGATTTAAATCTAGGATACTGCATTGAGTAGAAGGTATATAGAAACAGGTCATTAAAATGTCAAGAAAAACCTAAACATTTTATTTATTAAGGGAAAATCTGCAATACCTGTATTTAAGCACGAAAAATATGGACCATGAGATTTGGGGTCACAATGAAAATAGATTTGTTGTTAGATGTAGGCAGCATTTCTTCCTTTTGCCCACATACCATTACATGTATGCGATGGCATTGCCCCAAAGAGACCTACTGCACACTCTAGGGATCTTCTTGGCTCCTGCCTGTGGCAGCTGTGGCTAGTAGGCCCTTTGAATGCTGACAGACACTCATGCCCTTGTGACCTCTTATCTGGATTACTGCAAGGTGCTCTACATGGGACTGCCCTTGAAGAGCATTTGGAAGCTTCAACTGGTGAAGAATGCAATTGCACGTGTAGTAGATGGAATCAGATATTGGACACATATAACACCATTTTTTCATTAGTTGTCAGTTTGTTTCCAGATGCAATTCAAAAGAGCTAAATTTAAGAGTTTATTCTTAAGAATTCAGTCCTTTGCATGTTTATCTGAAGGGACGTTTTACTAATGATATTTTTTACAAAACTGCATTTGAATTCTATGTCAGGTGTATAATGGACATTTTAAATGGACTTTGATAACATCACCTTGAGATCTACAGAGTTCAGTCTGTAGCAATGTCTTCTTTTTTGTTCCATAATGTTGTTTCATATCCTAAAAGCAACCTTACAGCATTGATGAAGCCAAGCAATTAACCACTTAGAGATTACTGTAAAGCACTGTTAAGGGTATATAAGTCTAAATAATAAATAAATAAACCCAGAAAGTGCATGCCCAATATTTGCCACCTATAGACTATTTAAAATCAGCACGAGACATCTATTGTTGGGGACTATTGACAAATATAGTTGCTGTCTATGAACGGAGAAGTACTTGGATTCATGGGAACTAATATGATCACTACCTTCATGAATGATAACATGCAGACATCCATTTTGTCATGTTTATGCTATGTGCTTGCAAGAGGGTGCAAAATCAGATCCAATCCTGACAAGCAATCACAATTACTGTATGCTGTGAACCTCTGAAACCACAAAGGATGGGAGTGAAATGGATTTGTCCTTTTAAAACACTTTGTACATGGTTAATATTTTTTGGATACATTTAAATGGTTTCATCTTTTTAATGTAGATATTTGCCATTGTACATTATATTCTAATTTAGATTTCAGCATGTTGATTACATTCTAATTCACATAGATCTTGCAGTGATTTATAGTGACCAAAATTATTTAGCATATAATCCTCTTATCTACTGCCCCACTGAGTTCAACAAGTTATCTGCAGCTGAATTTTCCCAAATCTATAGCCATTTTTATTTGTTCAAAATGCTCAGCTTATATAGTGATGCTAACTAGGAATCTTAAGCACTAAGTATCAAAATTACCAAAGCCATTAGAAGGTGAATCTGATGCATTGTGAGCTCAATTCTGTAAGATTTTCAGTCGATTGAAGTAAAGGTACTGTATCTGCATTCAGTTTTAATGGGCATAAATGTGCCATTTTTTAAAGTTTCTAACTATACAAAACTATCTAGAACAGAGGTCTCCAACCTTGGTCCCATTGAGGCTTGTGGACTTCAACTCCCAAAATTACTAGGTAACATCATCGGTGCTAAACAGCCCATCGCTGATGAAGTTACCTAGTTTGAATAATGAAATGTCTATTCTTCAAAGGACCCCTTAAAAGTATGACTAGATTTTGTTTTAAGTCCGCAATCTCTCTACTGCTTTTCTCTCTTTTTGAGCTTTCTGTGAAACTTTCATATTGTAACTTATGTAAGCTTCTTACAGAAAGCTACTTCCTTGAGTTAGGAAAAAAAGATGAGACTTATTTTGTGTTGTATTAGGCCTGTGTGTTTACAAAACATTCAATAATATATTAAATGTTACTCAGTGACCTAAAATAACTGTTTTACTATGGTGATGAGCCTTATTGACATCCATAGGTATTACTTATGATTTCTAAAACACTGGATAAAAGAAAAAATAATTGTACTTTATTTATAGACTTTGTTTACTATACACTGAACACATTGTGAAAGACATAGAAAAATGTCTCTGAGGGAAAATGGTTTTATCCTGCATTGTGAAAATAAAGCATTACATTAATTGTCTTGACAATTTTTGTCCCATTTCTTACATTGTCTATGATAGCAAGTGTTAAATTGATAACGTCTGGCCAAACATGGACATGGATGGAAAGCAAAAAAAAAGAGGGTAGATTTTTCATGGTTTCAATCTCCATTTCAATGTGTATCTTATTGTATTATTTTGTATTAGCCTTATAGCTTTCTGCCCTTTATCAATACTTTTCAATTTAGTTGTGTGTTATTAAATATTGATTTTGAGCAAAATAATTCTACAAGGCATACACAGAATATTCAATTTCTGGACCAACTCAAGAATAATTACTAATTTAGTGCAGTTACAATATAAGATGACTATCTCGATGAAAATATTTATCTTTACCTACATAATGGAGGAAATAGGTGGTGTTAACTATGATGCTGAAAAAGTAGACTCAAATACATTCATGATATGGTGAATGATTATGGCTATAGTTTCATATAATTCTAAGATCAATTTATCATGACCCTTCTTTGTCTAATCCCTTAGGTTTTTCTGCCAGCATTAAAGCAAGTCTTTTCTTATAGCATTTAATTTATGAGATTTATTTTGATAGACAACCAGATGCTTCTCTCTCTATCTTCAGACAAACTGTTTAAACCTAACTATGCAAGGTTAGAATCAAATTTTGGTAAATTGTACAGTGGAAAATTGATAATTGGACAGATGCTAAATATTGCAGAGTTTATAAATTAAAATACATTTCTGTCACCCAAATCTGGCTGATATTTCAAGTTGTCTTCTCTGCTGCCAGTTATGATCAACTGACCATACGAGCACTACATTTTTGCAACTTTGATTTCATTTCTTTTGGAGAGAAATCATGGGTGTTTATTGGTGATGGGTAATAATAGCATTTGTTTGCAAATATACAGTCTAAGCAGCAGAAGAAGGGATACATTCCAACAGACGGTTGAAATGGTATTGCTCTCATAATTTAGTGAGATGAAGAATGCTTATATGATACAAATCCAACTCTTTTTGCTCTGATTTTCAGATATTGATTTGCTATTTTTACAAACTTCTTAATTATCTAATCTTTGCTTTCATAGAGTTCTATCCCTGGAATCTCAAAATAATTAACAAAACTGTTGTTAAAAATAAATCTAAATCATAAACTCTATCAAAGTATAATAGATACAGAAGAAGTTCAGCAAAACCCCTCAAATACCTGCATATAATAAATTCTTAGTATATCTGATACACAGAAACCTACTCATCATAAATTCTTCAAATCATAGGGTTGGAAAAATTATCCCCCTGCCCAGAGCAGGAATTGTCAGATCATCCTAAACAATGTTGCGGAAGATTCCCAGTGTGTGTGATATACTACTCAAGAAGCAGTTTTTTAGTTTTTATTTTTTGTGATGGAAAGGATCTACAGATGCAAGTGAATTTAATATGATTGGAACCACTATATGGCGCAAGTGGTAGGGAAGCCAATAACTCTCTCAATCCCCCAATTGTTGAAAGGAATATCTTGCATACATTCGGGAAGTAATAGACAGCAAGCTGCAGAAGCAAAGGTGCTACTCCTAAAAAAAATGTGTGCGTCTTACTTCTGTTTCCAGTTTATATGCTTTGGGAAACTAAACCTAGTAAGGAAACAACAGGTTGTGGTCAAAGACTGTGGTTGAGACTTTAGCTTCAACCTCATCATACTTCTGTTTTAAATATTAATCACAATGTATCCTACATAAAGTAGTTGAGGCTAGCCTTCCTTTGATAGCCATTTCCAGAAGGTGGTTCCTGCTGCTACCAGTCTCCATGTTTCTTTCTCAGAAGCCAGATATATTTTCACTATTCTTGATTCAAAGGAGAACTCACACTGCCATCTTCAATCTTTGTGAATACCCTCTCTGGGTTTTTGAATGCCCACAACTTTCTAGACAATTTTCCTCCATATTATGGAGGAACATACTGTATGTATACATTCATCATTCTACCTTACAAAGCAGGGTTTCTCACTCTTGGCCATTTTAAGGCGGGTGGACTTCAACTCTCAGAATTCCTCAGCCAGCCATGCTCTTGAAGTCCACCCGCCTTAAAATGGCCAAGAGTGGGAAACCCCAAGCTAGAGGATCTTAAATCCTATGATGTGCAAATTGCCTCTCATTTGTATTTTCACCCCTTCTTTTTCTCCCTGTTTGTTATGTTTACATTAAATAGTACATTTCCAAAGGCCAATCTTCTGCATAAACGTTGCCTCAGGCCAAGATTCTACATTTTAACTCTAATGGGAAACATTACAATAGAAACAATTTTAGTGAAATGAGAAAAAAAAACTACTTGCTGAATCATTTAAAATGTCAATCTGAAATATTAAGATGTCCTGCACGTTACTTTACATCAGAGTTGGGGAATCTTGTGACATAAAATAAGTTTCAGAGCACTGGATTCCATTATCCTTTATCACTACAGTAGTTAACCTGCCTAGGATGATGGGAGCTGTGCATCATCTTAACCGGAGGGCGCAAGAATTGGGAAGGGTATGTCTCTTCTCTATATGCAAAATGTGAGAATTTTTATGGGAAGTCCTGGCACCTGTTCATTCAACAATTATATTTGTCTAGTTAAATATCTGCACACTGGGAGGGTGTAGAATTACTAAATACTTCATGACCGATTAAACCCCAAACTTCTACAGAAATTGCATTTTTGCATTGTGTGCAATGGGTTAAATTCAGAGATGGAAGGAAAGACAACAAGAAAAAGTACTACCTGAAAAAGGGAAGGGCAAGTAAACGCATTGAGTGGGTGGAGCAAGATTTTATTCTGATTGCAGGAAGAAAAGAGTGGGGCTTGGCAGTCAGAGTCAGTTCCTGGATGACCAGATCATTCCCACCAGACTACAGCTGCTGGCCCAGGTGGGGAACTTCACAAGCTTTTTCTGAACGAAGTGCTTAAACCTGGCTGAGGTAAGGCAATTCTAAGCGCGCACACCTTGCTCCCACTCATGGGGTTTACCTGAGTTTCTCTTTTGCTTTGTCAGGCAATGCAAAGGCTTTGTGCCTGTTTTTCCTAACTTCCTGTTCTTTGCTCCTTCTCTTTGTTGGCACAGTGGAAGCAAGGAGAACGTTCAGAGGTGAGTCCAGTTTTGAATGTTGCCTATGACAAAGCAAATATGTGCTTGAGAGACACGAACGAAAGTGTCTTTCTCTGCTTTTTCAGAGAAAAATATTTTTTAAATATTTTTTAAAAAATCTCTTGCTTTTCCTGTCTCCCATGGTTTGTTTGATCTTCACCTATACAGAGCTTCTGATAATTCTGGTTATTTTAACCTTCCCAAATTCTTTCAGAAAATGATCCATGGTTGACAGGAGAAGAATTACCTGACTTCTTTGAGATATTTCTGTTGTCACGATTGTCGCGATAAGTCACTATTGTTGTGACTTACAGCATTACCAGCACAACCTAAACATTTTAATTTTAGCTCCTGCTTCCATGATACTGGCTTTGTCCAAAGCATTACTTTATACAGCATTGGGTCCTCCATTTATAGAGCAACTATTCCTCAACTTACAAGCATTTGTTTAGCAACTGTTTGACGTTACAACAGCACTGAAAACAAGTGACTTATAGCCAGTCTTTGCGCTTATGATTGCTGCAGCATCCCCAAAGTCATATGAAAATTTTTTGGATGCTTGGCAACCAGTATGTATTTACAACTGATGCAGCATCCTGAAGTTCTCTGTTATGGAAGGAAACTGAACATGACAAACAAAGGAATTCCAGTTACATTTGAATCTAAAACCAGAAAAAACTGTATTCATTACGGTATATGGATCCATAATCTCCCGTTACTAATGTCCTTTACAGAAACTGCAGATCCTGATATATTGGACCACAGCCATTTTTCTTCCCTTACTTGGTTTCAATCATGGTTGTAGGTCACCACTTACTCAAACAGTGAGAAATTGTTGAGTGCTCTGTGCGTGAAAATTTACGATAACGATAATATTCCAGTGATGTTACAATATGATTTAGTGCAATCCTATACATAACTAATTACATTTATATGCTGCCCATCTCATTGATTAAGCATCTCTGGGCTATATCGAATTGAACTGTGGTTTCCCATGAGTGGGACAGTTTAAAGCAATAGGGTGCCATTGAGTTGTGGACGGTGGCAATATAGATCCAGGATCCTCACTTTAGAAAGTGCTGGACTGTTAAGTATTGCTCAACTGCATTCATGCTGTACCACACTGTAGTATCTGCCCCCCTGCCTGGCTGTACTCTGTAGTCTCATCCACCTGCTGGGCTGCTTGCAAGCTGCCTAAGGAAAGATTTGTTGTAACTTGCAACTCCCTGCCGGCTCCCCTACTGACTTTGCTCAATAGAAACTGGAAAATTGGAAAACTGGAAATTATGGTCACACAAGGTCCTTGTTTAACAACCCATAATCCTCACTTAACATTGACAATGGAAACTGCCACAATTGCCTTCACTAAGGAATGCAATCAAATGACATTGCACTTTATGACCACATAAATGGAAATTCTGGGCCCAATTACTATTGTTAAGTGAGAACAACCTGTAATAAAAAGTCTGAAGCCTAGCATTTTAAAAGGAAGAAGACAACTTCAGCCCACTTCAAATCATGTGAATTGATGTGCATAGATAGATAGATAGATAGATAGATAGATAGATAGATAGATAGATAGATAGATAGATAGATAGATAGATAG
>JANHFO010001571.1:32173-50898 GCA_032468095.1 Pareas carinatus
CGTGCATCCAGGAGGACGCCCAAATTGCGCACCCTTTCCATGGGGGCCAACGACTCGCCCCCGATAGCCAGCGATGGAATGAGCTGGCTATATCGCGGCGCCGGCAGCCACAGTCACTCATATAAAGTGAAACATAATCGTATTGCTTAATGAAAATAATACTGTTCCCATTGCCATTGTTAACCAAATTTCAGTGGCTGTTAGGCAAGGACTAGCCCTGATCCATGCCATTCTTGACTTGATTGTTTCCAATCCTGATTCTTGATAAGGACTTCCCTCCTCTTGAACTTCTTCCATGCACCTATTTCACACACACACACACACACACACACACACACACACACACACACACACACACACACACACACTCTTTGCCTTTTTGACTGCCCTGAGCATACTGGCCCGCAGGGACAGCACTGATGGCACTGGGCCTGAAGCAGAGGGTTAGTTTCTTTAGTCTCACCTCCCTGCTGCTGTCCCCAGACATTCACTTCACCCCAGTACTGCCACCATTGCTGAGGAAGCCCACTATGCAAGGTGACTAAAAGGGTAGGGGGTGGGTGGAATAGGCAAGTGAGAGGACTTCAAGACGATGGGGAGACTTGAAGCACCCCTGCCGTTATAAGTGCTGGTGGATTACCAAGTGACTGGATTTTGATAAGGTGACCCGAAAGGCACCACTATGGCTGTAACTTCAGGGGCCAGACGTAAGTACCACCGTGACTTCATAACTTGTGTTTGTTCTGCAAACAAGACATAGCAAAATAGTGTTCAGATAATTTATCTTTTCTGTGCTGTCATGCTCACCCACATGCACACATACCAGAGGTTTAGTGGGTTTAATATTTCCCAGCAGTTCCCTTAATCAAAAACCCAGAACTGTCCCAATTAAGTCCAGCCAAAAGTAAACCAATGCTAGTCCACAGAGCAATGGCCAATGAGTCCACAAGGCACTTGAAAGTTTCCCAAACAAGACCAATCCACCAGGCAAAATTAAATTCACAGGAGGGTTGACAAGGCAAGAAAAGTTCAGAGTTCACAAGGAATGGTTCAAGGTCAAGGCAGTGTCAAATTCAAAGCAAGGCAGGAATCACAATGACCAGAAAACACACAGGTAGGGACCGAACACATTCCCTGCATCACTTCCATCTGCCTGCTGTGATAAAGAGCCAACATCTGGTGCAGCCCATCAAGAGGGACAAGGCTGCCTCCTTGCAAGTGATTGAGCTGACCTTTGCTGCTCCTGCCTTTTCTCTGCCGTGTTTTCTCGGATCAGGTGCAGAAGGCAGTTCCTCTTCCTCATCAGAGACTGACTGCAGTCTGTGATGATGCTTTTCCACCTGAAGCCTCAGGGCTGTCCTACTGCAGCTGTGCTTCAGCCAAATCGCGGTCAGACGGCTGCTCGTCCAGTTTCTCTCCTATCAACTACTCACCTCATTTGGACTCACAGCCCCTGGCTTGGAGCCATTGACCATCTCCCCTCCTGACATGCTTGGGACAGATTCGTTCTCCTCCAAACTGACATCCGGAAAAGTATCTGGGGAAGCTTCTTGAGGTGTCATCACATTTTGCAATTGCCCATTAGATTCCATATGATGACAAAAGAATACAAATTCTCAGTAGAAACATTGCTTCTAAAATTTGGATATAAATTCAGAGTCACAATCAAAGATTTTCTGACTATTGTGTAAAAACATGTGGTCTAGAACAAGTTGTGCAGACTCCTGAGTGTTGCAGTCCTTTGCAAGAAACAAATGAATCTTGGTAAACAAATCCATGATCCCCAAATGGTTGTATACCTTTGTAATGTGACGTGCTGAAATAAAACCCAGGGAAACTGTCCTATGGGGAAGAGCAGCTGGTGCAAACCAGTTGCTAGTCCTAGCCTCTCAACACACCTGACAGATGAAATGCGGTCCTTGGCATTTGCTCTTGGCCACCAAAACTCTTTGGGCACAGTGTGTTCTGAATAGTCTCCCATGTTCAGCAGTTTTCTTTTCAGAGCAAAGCAGTAACATATAAACAACTCTTGTGAAATACGTGTCCTTGAGTTGACAGAAAGTATGACTCGGTCTATAGGTCTCCATGGAGGTACTCCAAGAGTTGACATATGACAAGCCAATTTTATCCAAAAGATGTACTGCCTGCCTCCCCTAGCTTTTCTGGAATATTCCTTCTTAGGGAAGTGGGGAGAATGTTTAAAATTAAGTTTAAGACCATAGTAGGGGAAGAGGGCCAGTTTCACATGACATTTCATCTGACAGAACTGGATATGAGAACCTTGCTTGTCACTCTGGGAGCACAAGAGCAGGTGAAGCAGTCCATGCTGATGGCTACCAGCCAGCCAATATGTATAAAAACAAGTCAGTCAAATGTTTTAAAAACATTTTGGAGTATTTTTTAAAAACCCTCATGGGATAGAACTTTCCATCGTTTGCAGCAGTGAGATGTTTGCCTCTTGAGGCACTTAGCTAAGAGACAGATATCGAAGTGATTGCTCTCCAATTCTTTTCATTAGTACCTCCTTAGAAGTTAAAACAGGCACTGACCTCTGTCACAGAAGCAGGAAATCAAGTCCTCAGAAAGAACATGAAAAGCCTACCCCAGTTCACTATGAAGACTTGTTCTGTTGTGAGTTTATGAAGTATTGTCAACATTACTGCAGAGTAAAAAATAAATAATAAGCAAAATTCCTTGCTCAACGATCAGCACAGAAAATGCATTCTGAAAAGCTCACCGCAGGCAAAATGTTATATAGTGGACATATGTACACAGCTTGAGTCAGCAAAATATAATACATGTTCAGCAGCATAAGAGAATGGGCAACTCACTAACATAGAAACAACGCAGTCTTCAATTGTTATTTTAGTACATGCACTAAAAATCCGATCAAAATCAAATGAGGTGCTGCCAAGTGTCTCCAAACATTAACCATGCCACCAACTCCGGTGCTGCCACTGCTGTGCTAGCAACGAAATAGTTGATTGGTGTGCCAGAGATTTCTTTGCAGCCTATGAGGTTTTGCAATTTATCATGTGTCCATTCTGCATCTACAAGTTGAGCAGGTCTGGTCTAAACATGGAGTGGCAGAAATCTAATTGATGACTGTTGTTTTATACTTATATTGGAAAGTCTGATATTTTTAAATAAAGCAACCCAGTTACAAGCTTTTTGAAACAGCTAAATTTTGTTGCAAGCTCAAAATGAAATCCTCAAGAAATATACGAGGGCAATTTGGAAAGAAACCTCCATTTGGTTATCAATGACAGACACTCACAGGTACAGAGCTTTATAACGTATGTAATATTTACAGGACTGCGTTCTACCAGCTAATACCTCCCACCGACCGGTTCGCTCCCACAGAGAGGGCCTCCTCAGGGTGCCGTCAGCCAGACAATGTCAGCTGGCGACCCCCCAGGGGGAGAGCCTTCTCTGTGGCAGCTCCCACCCTCTGAAATGACCTTCCCCCTGAGATTCAAACTATCCCATACCTCCGTGCTTTCCGCCGTGCATTAAAAACCCACCTTTTCAGTCAGGCCGGTCCGGCCTAGTTACACCTCCCCCTTGGGAATTTTTAACATTTTGTATTTTGAATTCTAATTTGGTTTTAAATTGGTTTTAATATTGGTTCCTTTAAATTTTCAGCCACCTTAAATATTTGTTTTAATTGTTTTTTAAATTGTGTATATTTATTTGTTTTACTGGCTGTACACCACCCTGAGTCCCTTTGGGGAGAAAGATCTAAGACAGTCATTTCAAGATAAACATATTTTTATATCTTTAATCTCTGATATTATTCACTTTTAGAGTAACAAACTCTGCTTATTTGCAATCAAACTTAGTAAAAACACTACAGAAATTTTTTTTTATTTGCTAGTATTTATTGTACTAGTTTGACAGATGACAATCCTTCATTTGAAGTGGAAGTTAAAGCAAATTATGGTATGGAAAGAGAAAAAAAAACCTAAGCAGCACTTTGTAACAAAAAAAGTACAGTATCTGTATGGTAATACTATAAAAATAAATTATGCTGAAACAATGGTATAAAGCTGAACTTATCAAGTATTATATTTAACTAATATAAGTAAAAGTAGCATAACAATTTCAAAGTTTTTTTTACTAATAACAGGTTATGAAATTTACATAGTGAATTTTCTACACTTTTAGAAACATGGATTATGCATATGAAGTAAGCAGATAAATTCTCTAAAGTGTAATCTCATTTGAAAAATATTTTAAGAACATTTCATTAAAAATGCTCTTAAAAAGATTATTCCTGGATGTATGTAAATCAAAATGATAATTAAGGCTTAAAGTGATTGTTTAAAAAATCCCTTATTTCAAGCATAAAAAGCCTTCCATATTTGCTATGCAAATAAACAATACACAAATGACTGAGGATGGGGGGAAATCTAAAAATTCTGAACACAATCCATTTACACATTTGGTTAACTATGCAAATGTAATGCATTTTCTGTATTTTATTCTATTTAAGGTGCAGTCAACATATTTTTAAATCTGAAATGTTACAATCTTATACAACAGTATATTAACTTGCAATAGAATACATATAATTTGACTATTACCTAATAGTATCATAACTATAACTTTTGTAGTTACCATAATTTGAGTATAAAAGATAAACACACTTTTTAAGACAATTTTCATTTTTCAGGAATGCATATTACAAGTCAGTGATAATTAGGCCATTGTGCTTCTAAGCATTAATAAGTAACACTGATACCATTTTCTTTCATTAAAATCCCATAGTCACATGGCTTATGCTTCCAAAACATTAATCTAACCCAAGATTGAACACACAGGACAAGTGGAACATCAGTTCTATTAAGTTTAAATATAATACCCATTAAACATATTGGACAGACAGAAATAAATCACTACACAATTCACTTACAGGTGAACCTATTAATAAAATGTTATAACCGTAACTAATCAACATTTTGTTTAAAAGGATAGCCCTTCTCCTTGCGTCAAATTTCTAATGCTGCATTTCCTAACAGTTCAGATAATAAGCACTACTGCAATTATTAGTTGCTTTGGTTTTCCATTTGAATTAAAAAAATGTACAAATGCAAAATGAAATAGTTTTTTTGTTTCCCCAAGAGTCAAGGACAGTGTGTTAGTGAGGCAACATAAACAATAGTGAAATCCAATGGTATATTCCTACAGGGAGCAGTAGTGTCCAGTAAAGCCCAACATGTCCTGCACAAGATAGTTCAAGCCTATTAAATGTCTGGGCATTATTTGGATTTCATCCTAGAGAATGTCTTTTTCCTAGAACCATTTTACGACTGCACAAAAATATACAGAAATAAGTCTAGCTAACCAATGAACTCATACAAACGGCTACTTTAACAAAAGGTTGCCGATATCTACTGATGATCTATATAAAAATCTAAAGCTCTGCTTGAGCAATGAACTGAAAGTATGTGCCATGATCTCTGCCTGCCAAAAGGGAAGACTTTAAAGTTGCGCAACTTATGCAATGGTCATAAGATGGCCTGCTCATCTCTTCAATCTTTGCTAGGAGGAAGATTTATGTGCAAAACCATTGAAGCCCTTTAAAGCAATGTAAAGTTTTAAAGAGCCCTTTCAGCAATTTCTGAATATTAATTTTACACATCTTTCTTTCCCCTCCCCCATTTTATGGTATTCACGATTATACATGCTGTCCCTTCCATATTTTAATTGTTAAAGGATATAAGCAACGGTATCTTTATATAATGTTGCTATTTCAACTATTTAAAAAATGGATGGAAACCAGACAATATTGGCTAGCATTTGTTTATGATTAATTAAATGTGCTATGGATTCTGCAGTGTTAAATCCTTTAATTTGAAGTCTATTTTTCATTTTTCATCTTCAAATCAAGGCTCATGTTTTGGCTTGTTAGGATATACCCAATAATATCTACCACTAGTAATACTTAAAAAAATCTTGTAAAACAGGGTCTATTAAAGAGAGAAATATAGTGATTTAAAGCTTTTTCAAGGTGTGCACTATGTGAATTACTTACCTTTACTTCTTCTAGCTTCCAATTTTGCTCCACAGGTGTGTAAAAAGAAAAGGCAAAAGGCCAATGAAGCAAAGTTGAATCATCTAAGTAAAACCTTTGTTGCGCCTACTACTAGCTATGCTTCTAGAGCAATGAAACCATCTTACAAGACAATAAGCTACAATTTTCAGTATTATTTCCAATAGTATGCAGAAGATTCACATTTTCTCTTATCTTGCAAAATGGAACAATTATATGGAACATTAGGAGAATAAAAATTATTTGTTCCTATACAAACAGAACAGAAAACTTTCACAATATTCAATAAAAGCAGAACAGAAAATTAAAATAGAAAAAATATCACTGGGAACATACTTTATTTCTGAAATTAATGAAGTTAAAACTTTAAATGGAAAGAAATGAAGAGAAAAGATTTTTAACACTTCATTCATATTGAACCTTTCTTCCACTGCATTTTCATAATACTGTGTAACAAATATAATTTCAGATTGATTTGGGGGCTTCTATAGATAGTATTCTGAAATCAAACAATAAAGGCAGAGATCTGACTTAATACATTTTTCAAATATCTATACTGTCTCTCAAAATTAAGAGAACAATTTTTCTGTAAAACAATCTATTTGTACAGATTAAAAATTCCTTAAAAACAAAAAATTACCCTTACCTTTATCATTCATTTAAATGCTACAGCTTGCCAAGTGCACATACTAAACTTCTATATATATAACTACTGAATAAAGTGCCCAGCAAAAGATAATTCTTATTAAATCAAAACATTGCGCAATCTTAAAGCACTGGCAAAGAGAATAATACAATGTTGAATGCAAATATACTGCAAGTTAACACCAACATGTCAGAGTACGTTCCGGTGCTAGTTTCAAGTGAGTTGTATTATCTGGTAACTGACTAAGCATGAGTGGCTTGTGGCTCTTTAGCTTATGAGCCAGTGTCATAAATATGGCTTCCACATGATCATTGTCATTTGGGTTTTTAGCAGAAGTTTCAAATAGTGGCATACCATGAGTGTCAGCAAATTTCTGAGCCACGTCTGTAGGCACCTGAATTGCATTCCTCAGATCGCATTTATTTCCAACCAAAATCCGAGGTATATCATTGGTGAACAAGTGTTGCTTGCACTCTTCAATCCATAGTGGCAAATTGTGAAAGCTGGCAATATTTGTCATATCATATACAAACACAACTGCATGTACGTTCCTGTAATAATGCTGCACCATGCTCTTCCTAAAACGTTCCTGTCCTGCTGTATCCCAGAGCTGGATCTAAAGGAGGGAAATGAAGAAATGGGAATAGAAAGACCATACATAATCAATCAATCAAGGCAAGCTTCAAATGGAAAACTGATTATAGCATATTTATACTACCTGCCTAAATAAAAACATATTTTCAATATAATTTCTATTAAATGCTTTTTAAAGTTTTAAATATTTTTCTAAAGATCTTGAAAGATGGAACTGTCCGAAATTCTGGTAAGAGGCTGTTCCAGAGCATCTGTGGCAGAGGAAACTTCAGCATCCCAACTTAAGGCAGGCACATTGAACAGGTTGGATCTAACTGAAGTAGGCGGTCCTGCAACTACAAGTGTACAAAAGCAGAAGCAAGCCAGATTAAATTAGTATTCTGAATTGTACCCAGAAGTCTACCTGTAGCCAATGCAGAGACTGCACTGATGGGTTTACATTAGAATTGCAACTTCTTCCTGCCAACCAATAACTTGCTGTATTTTGGACCAGCTCGAATTTTGAATACTTTTCAAGGCAACTCCATTAAAAGCTCACTGCAGTGATCGAGCCAGGAACTGACAAGGCCACTGATGTCAGAATATATAAAATTTATGAGTCATTTAGGGTCATGAATGTGAGACGCTCAACTATATAAAATTAAATAAATAAAACAAATACATAATAGTACATTTTAAAAAATTGGAATTGCTGAGTTATTAATACCTTTGATTGAATTTGTAATTGCAAAAAGTTGTCTTTTGACAAAAAACAATTTTCTTAGGTTACTGTAGGTCCTTATAAATTTCGTTTTATTCAGTAATTCAAACCCAGTCCTGCTGTGCATTCTTGGGGCAAATACAGTGACAGGCAATGGAACAGGAGTCCCGCATTTAAGGCACCGTCAGGGAAAAAAGGCTGAGAGCCACTGCACTAGGTTATTTCGCCGGTGCCACTGAATCATTTCCCAAGGCCTCATTTCCCAAGTAATACAACATTTCTCGTTTTGTCTCTGTTGACAAAAGGTAAAAGGTGAGGCACAATTAGAACCAACCGCCTGCCCTCCTCTATCCCCGGACATAGACTTGCGCCACCCTGACGCGGCAGAATAAGGGTCAGCGGCGGAGTCACCGGCTCCCCTTTCAAGCCTTACGGGCACCGCCACCCGAGCCAAACTGGGACTCTCCCGGCCCTCCGAAACTCCCCCCCACCCCCAGCCCGGCCTTCCTCCGCCCTAGCGGGCCCAGCCGATGGCGAGCCAGAAAGCGGAGCCGAGTCCCTCCGGAGAGAAGCAGAAGCGGCCGCCGCCTTTGCCTACCTTGATCCGCTCGGTGTCGATGTCGACGGCTCGCTCGCGGAAGTCCACCCCGATGGTGGCTTCGGTGCGCTCGGGGAAGCGGCCCGCGCAGAAGCGGTAGGTGAGGCAGGTTTTCCCCACGTTGGAGTCGCCGATCACGATGATCTTGAAGATGCGGGAGCGCGCGGGCGGCAGGGACCCGGGGCCCGCGTAGCTGCTCGAGAGGCTCAGCTCCAGCGACGACTCCACGTCGGCCGCCATCGGCTCCTCCCTCCGCGAGGCCCACGGGCCCGCCCAGCAGAGGGGGGAAAGCGGGCGGCGAGAGAAACCCGGGCCGCGGCGCAAAGCTTTCCTCACCGTCAGCCGCCCGACGCGATTGCCGCCACCGGCATCCACACAGCCACCAGGGGGCCGGGCGAGGCAGGCCGCGACGCGCCAGGCACCGCTTTCCAACTCCCCGGAAAAGCGGCCGCGATTCGGCCTAAGATACCGCGAGAGGGGGAGGAGGGGAGGCGTCCTTCGCCGGGAAGATGGGGGCGCCGGGGGATCGCTGGCGGCGAGGTGCGGGCTGTGCAGAGACTCGTCTCCCTTTCTCCCACCCGGTGCTGTTGATCAGCATTAGTAGTTCAACCCGACTGCCGCCTAAATTTGCGTAAGCAATAAACGGGTGCAAGGAAATAAATCTGCTGGGAGACTTTGGTAGTATTTGAGGACCGAGGTTTAGGTGATCTCGGAGAGGCGACTAATGCTTAAGGGACCGTCTTTTTAGTAGGGAGCGCTCCAAAGTGGTCACATCTAGCCTCGGATCAGTGGTCGGCCAACAGCAGCTTGCACTGCCGTGAACTTTTTTTTGACAGATACCAGGATCACATTATTAACCCATAAATTAGTAACCGCGAAAAGAATTGTATACTTTTGTATATACTTTTGATATAAAACCTATTGCACACCATCGTTAGAGCATTTCTGGCAATTGGTCACCAAGACCCAAAACCAGCCCCTACAGTGATAAGCTAAGTCCTTGCATATTTCCTCCTCGTTCCTTGTTTCATTGCAGAAAGAGCAAAAACAAGATGCCTCCTTCTAATTATATGTAACTTTAACGTCAAATAATTATGTAAAAATGGATTTCCTTTAAATTAAAGTTAATTCCTGACAATTTTAATGTTTCCTTCCAGGATACTCCTCCGAATTCAGAATTTACCATACTTTACAGGGATTTCCTGATGGTCTGTATTTGTCTAGTGACCAACTCTGATCCAGCTTAACTGAGATCTGCCAAGATTTGATAGGTACTGCCACCTGGGTAAAAAGGAAACTTTTTCACTCTTCAGATCTTTAAAAGTGTAACAATCCAAAGTCTTAATCTTTTCATTACTATTTGCACATAGACCCAATGACAATATTTGTATTTATCAGAGCTGTAGTGCAAGAGTCTAAAACTTAGAAAAAGATGTTATACTTGAACACCAGAATCTGCCACTACTATTTATATGCATTTATTCTTAACAGTTGCCTGTGAATTTTTTTTTTAAACTAGCGTTTATTTTTCCGATAAAGGTGATTAAAAGCAAGAATGGAGTATTTCCTATATATACCTTATTTATCTGATGAGATAACCTTGAATTTAATTCTATCCCTGCTTCCCAGTAATATTAATTATGTGAGATTGTCTCAAAGTAACTTAAATACTTTGGGAAATTAATCATAATTTCAAATAATGGTATTCAGTATTTGTTTCTACAAAATGGGTGGAAATGCACTTTCTACAATTTTATAAAAATATTATTAAGCATTAAGGAGCTTTTTTCTTTTTACAAATTTAAGACATTATAGAGGACAGTTTTAAATTTACTGGCAAATTTGTCTGTCTTAATGAAATTGCAGGCTCTAAAAAGCCTGGGCTATAATATAACCTTTAATGTAAGTATAAACAAAATGACAGCTTGGAAAGATTTGGTACAGAATTTCTGATAGCTGACCATTTTAAATTATCAACTACCATAGGAGGAAGAAAAAGGGTTCAAATTAACCCTCATTTAAAACCTTATCCTTTGTCACTAGCTTTTTAGCTAAAAATGCAGAATGATTGCAATGTAGTTTCATGGCTACGGTCAGTATTTGTTACTATGCATTAACAGTAAGAAACAAATTTGTATCACCAACCAACCATAATAAAGTTATCAAGATTTTTTGAACTGAAAGGCTTTACCCCTTTGACTCATATTTTGTATTAATATAGTTAATACAGTATCTTGGCTAATCAGAAAAGATTTTCTCAGATATACTGGGCCCATGAAAATGAGGGAACTAATTAACCACAGGGTCCACACAATTTTGTTAGATGCACGTATATCAAAAGATGAAGGTTCTAGACGAATGATCAGTCAATACTTATCTTTTAAATTGTTCTTATCACAGAAAGAGTAATGATATCTCTAAAGAGATGTACAACAATGAAAATCACAAAGTGTTAGCTGTTTGATTTTTCATACCGGTATTTGTTTTTAACATTTTCTACAATGTACTTTAGATTTCTTATTGCAAATTTGCTAATTCATATAAATTCGCATTATCCTTCTGGGGATATATTTCACAAAGGTATTTACTACTAATTTGAACACCCATGATTGCCAATTTGTAAATTATTGTTCACAATGGCAGCCATTATGGTTAGCTTTATTGAAGGAGAGCAAGGGGGGGGAGTAGTGTCTCCAAACACTGTCGCCATTATGCATTGTGGGATTTCACCAACACCAATATAAATCTTTTTATGATAATGTTACGCTGAACTTGCACTACATCTCCTGACAGCAGTTTTCAAATTCTATAGTCACACAACTCTTTTTCAAAACATTTTATTGCATTATATTTGGTACCTTATGTTTGACAAAGGAAATTACATCTGTAACTGCAGGGATAAGAAGCTGGTCTGTTATTGAAAAAAAATCTTGGGCCCCTTAAAAGTTACAAAGTCATGGGCTTGCCTGAAATAACTGAGCAAGAAATATATTCTTAGAAATGTAGGGCTTCAAGTATTACAAACCTGTGACACTGGAAAAGTTTCAGAGGTATCTAAACTGCAGCACTTTTTTTTCCTGCATAACGTGAACAAGGCCTGCTGAGGTTTTAAACAATTAGTCTCTCGATCAGTCAAATTCATAGTCAGGAGTTCGTCTCTTAAAAATTTCAAACCATAGTTGAATGAATATCATTTATATTTTCACTGTACGTGAAAACTACATGCTGTCTTATCTAATGAGTTGGTGCCACATCACAGTGCATAATTCATTTGTTCTTGCATTGCAGTTTTTAAAAAAATTAGCCAACAATGTTGTCATTCTCATCTCCTAAACATTAATTATTTTTTTTCAAAACTGAATTAAAAAAAATATATTCTAACCAGTTCCTTCATTTAAAAACTGTGGTGCAAGAACACCAAACTGATCACGTGCAGTGAATTTCGGAGACACAACAAGCTTACTGAACACTTTATGTTTCGTTATTTTGCTTCATATTTTAAGTCCCAGTCTCTACAACAACATATGTGTTGCAGGTTTGTTTGCAAATAGTGATTCACATTGCATACTTCCAAAGGGTAGAATCATCTCTGTATCAAAATCAGTCAGATGCTAAAGCCCCAACAACTTTTTGTGCTCAGTGAAAAGGATCCAGTGCTAAAACAGCCTTTTTGCTGTCTGAGATATTTATCTCAACAAGACAAATTTAAAGTAATATTTCTGCCACACACCTGCTCCAATGGGGTGTTAAGCCTTCAGAATCCATATAAATTAGTTTAAAAATGGGGTATGGAGATAAGGGATACTTTTCAATTTTAGCAGTGCTTAGCTTTTCTTTAATTTTCTTTAATTGAGCCATCTATTTCCAGCAATACGTTACTTTATATTATATACTTCGTCAGCAGGATAAAAAAAAGTAAAACTTTGAAGGCAACTTTTTTCTCCTTCCATTCTCTCTAAGTTAGAACAATTCAGCAGGTGCGTGACAAAAATATTATACACCAGATACAGTCCAAAATCATTCCACTCTTTTTAAAGTTCATATTTCATTGGCCAGTTCTTCAGTTTCTGCAGATATGTCTCCATTAACTGTGATCTTCATATCTTCTTCATATCCAGGGGGCATAAAAGCCAACGCATATGGGAAAAGCTTATGACAATTTGCTCTGTACATTTCAGTTGATTCTTTACAGTCTCCAAGGCTACCATCGTTCAATGCTTCCAATACTTCCATGCAGGTCTAAAAGAAAAAAATATGTTTTTAAAAAGATCCTGTATTTCAACAATTGATACAACTGCTAATTCTGTTAGATGTTTGTGCATCTTCCCCCTCCATTCCCGATTTTAATGAATTAGGTTTTAAATTGGTTTTAAGAATTTACTATTTTAAATTGTCAGCCCACCAATATTTATTTTAATGTTGTTTTTAATTTATGTATATGTATACTCTGTATTTTATTGCTGGCTGTAAACCCCCTTAAAAGGGCGGTATACAAATCGAACTATTAAATTAAATATGTAAGGGTTAAACATTCTGCTCCTTAGAAAATTACTTAAATGTTAGTAGTTTGCTGGGCTATTTGGTGTGAAACTTGAAAAGGCTTCTTGATAAGAAGACAATGTATATAATTTTTTATATCAAATTTACCTGAAGATTTCTGTTTGCTAGAGATTCATCAAGTGAAGTTGCCAGTTCCACAGCTCTTTTCTGGCTTGTAGAGTCCAAATAGTATACCATTTTGGCAGCTAAAAGCAGAAACAAAAATACTCGTCCACAGACACATTTAGATAATATTAAAACATTTACTTTCATATTTGGCCCTTCTCTGTCTATGTTCTCACCAACTATAGGTTCTAGGTCAGTCCACAAAGCCAATCTGTTTAAGAAAAGAAGTGCTGACTAATTTTCCCTTTCATCTCTATAAAGGCCTCAGTGTAGATAACAATGTCCTTTTCTGGGAATAGAAGAGCTTTAATTCATTGCAGCTCATTGTTAGAGCTGAGGCAGACAGTGTTTGTTCAATTACCACCTTCATGTTATTCCAGGAGATCCTGCAACCTTCCAGAGCAGATTTAGATTGCAGGTGCTGCGGCATTAAGGAAAAATGGATTAGGAATGACTCCCTTTTGCAGAAATATCCAATGAACTGAACTACATTGAAAATACTTTGGGGTATACCTTTCCATATAATGCATATATCATGGTGATATATTACAAATTACAAATACCTATTATATTATTCTTGGGTATCAAATTCTCTCAACAATTTACAATGAATACATAAAAGATTATTTTTTCTTGGCTTTCAAATTTATTTTATACTATACTATTTCTATTTTTAATTGTTTTATGGTCATTTGCTACCCAGATTTGCTTGAGTTGGGCAGCTATAGAAATTGAATAAATCAATCAATAAAAAATGATAAACAAATTTATAATATTTAATTAAATGCCTAATCAAAAATGCATTTTATAGTCTCTTACAGCCAAGGAAGAGGGGAATACAGGTAGTCTTTCCTTAATGATCACAATTGTGACCAGAGTCTTGGTCATTCAGCAAAGTGGTCATAAATGACATCTATCTGGCCACTTCATTCAACTATAATCCCAGCACTCTCCGCTGTAGCTGCTGAAATCCAGGTGGACACAAAGTTTGAAAGCCTCTCTATCTCTGTGGAGCTCTCTGAATCTGTTCGTGTTTGGATTTTGGCTGCTGAGGTCCAGGCATGCACAGACCCAAATCCTTCTTTCCCTGTCTCCGTGGAGAGCTTCACACAGACGGAGAGAGAAGAATTTGAAAAGCTCCATACTACACGTAGTCCTTGACTTAGAACAGTTTGTTTAGTGACTGAAGTTACAACATCACTGAAAAGAAGTGACTTACAACCGTTTTTCTCACACACAACCAATACAGCATCCCCATGGTCATGTGGTCAACATCCAGATGCTTAACAACTGAATCGCATTTATGATGATTGCAATGTCTCGGAGTCATGTGATCACTTTTTGTAAACTTCTGACAAGCAAAGTCAATGGGGAAGCCAAATTCACTTAACTGTTACTAATTTAAGAAATTCAGTGATTCACTTAACAACTGTGGCAAGAAAGGTTGCAATATGGGGCAAAATTAACCTAACACAAGTCTCACTTAGCAACAGAAATTTTGGGCTCAACTGTGGTCGTAAGTTAAGGACTACCTATTTTTGAATTTGAGCAGCCAGGGACCAGGTATGTACAGAATCCTTCTCTCCTCATCTCTGATAAGGGGATTTAGAGCTTGAATTTTGATAGCCAAGCTCCAGACACGTATGGCGCTTGAGCTCTTATCTCCCCGTCCCCATTCCAACCTCCACCAAAGGACAGCTCGAACAAGGGAGGGAGACAACGATTTTAAGCTCTGTGTCTGCTTAGCTTTCAGCTGCAGAGACCCAAGCAGGTACGGATCAGCAAGGAATTCTTTTAGAGGTAAGAGGAAATCTTCTCGGCAGGCAGCAGCTTGTAACCCCTGCTGATTTCCCCACAGACTTTTGGGGAAGGCTGGCAGAGAAGATTGCAAATGGTGATTGTGTAATCATGGGGCACTTGGCAACTTGTCGTAAATGCGAACAGGTTGCCAAGCACTCATATTACAACCACATGCCTGTGCTTTACAGGGTGGCAGGCACAGCAACATATCAATGTCCCATTCCTTTGTATACACACACGACTTTCTACATTGACTATTACTACTGTCTTATCTCAAAATCTGGAAAAGGGTTTGTGCACATGGAAAATCTGATTTTTGCAAGGTTACAAAAATAGTTTTTTGCTTTGATGGAAAGAATGAAGTCATTCTTGCAATAAGAATCTTTCTCTTGTGGTAAATTTAAATCACCTTAGAAGCCAATGTAAGCCTCTACTTAAAAAATAGTCAATCACTTACTTTGTACTTTATCAAAAATGTAAATTGACACAGAAATCAGTATTATTTATAACATGACTGTGAAAAAATTTCCAAATTATTATTAGTGCTATATACCTGGAAGAACAAAGCATTGTTGCTCACTATTTCTTTGGCAATGATTATTTTTAATTTTCGCTAATTACAAGTCTGCTACTCTGAACTTCATTTTGGGGTTTCTTACAGCCTCTTTGGAAAGTTAGACTTTCTCTTACAGTCTCTTTGGAAAGCTAGCTATGAAGAAAGTTAAATGAAAACGATTTAACAGAAATACTGTTTTAATACTTCAACTGAAATTTCCATTTATGGCTTCAGAAAACTCTCTGCGAAACCTATGACGTTGTAGCATTTGACAGGCTACTTTCTAATAATAACAGTTCTTTGAATTTTGCTGTTTTTGAATCATGTTATTAGGATATATGTCTTTTAGGATTTCAAAGAATCAATACATTTCAATTCTAATATTAAAAATAGATATGTGAACTAAACACTGAGTAATTTCTTTGCAGAGAAATGTGTTTAAATTTGAGACAGCATTTAAACATTTGATTCTTCATTTACACCCAAAAGAATACTTACTAAAGTATGCAAAAATGTTAATCATATGGCATATATTTTGTTATAATAACAAAATATTATTATTAGAATATGATTATGATACTGTTTAAAAGTACCCAAAGCTACTGGACCAGGAGTGGTGAAACTGAGGCCTCAGTTCTTTCTCAAGCATGGAAGCCAGCAGACTCTGGACCAGTCACTCTTTTTCAGGCCCAAATTAGTGTCAGGCTCTGAAGCAAATCTTCTGATAAGCAAAATCCCTCATCAGGTCATGCCGTGATAGCACTATCAGAACTAGATAAGCAGAATACAAAAATAAGCAGACCCAGACTAGACAAATACTAGGAAGAACAATGATTAAAGGTATCAACCCAACAGATGTGCAAGAAGAAAGCTAATCATTCTAAAAATTCTAAAGCCAGTTTAAATACAGAGTTATGTACATACCAGACAATCTATGTGGTAGGGAATTATAGTGCTGTTTAAGGAAAGTTTCATTGAAGTTCTTTGGATTAGTTGCCCCAAAAAGTCGATTCATTTCTTGATTCAACACTGTCCTGACTGTTTCTTGTAGATCTTTGCTTTCAGAAACTATTGTATTAGGAAGACAGAATTAGTTTCAGAAAAATCTATTAGGCTTTAATATCTTAAGATTTATTAAGTTATGCTGTTTCTCCTGTAATCGAGACTGTTCTGTTGTGCCAAATAATTCTACATGTTTGTAACAAAATACAAGACTGCATTAATTGTTTTATGTTGATATCAATATAATTAAAATGATATCAGCATAAAATTAGACTACAATGAGGCATCTCATTCATTTAGTTAGCCCAATATTGTTTATTCTGAAAAGCATTGGCTTGCCTGAATGTTATGTTTGCTTGCAACTCAAGATACAGTACGTTAAACAGGAGACAATATTTGTTGCTGAATAGACATTTCAAAGGGATTGTGATAGATTTTCAGACATGGAAAGTGCTGGGGAAAACTTCATATTAAGTGAGGATAAAATTACTGATACCTAATTGAGCAAGGAAGTACAAGGTATGAGAATGAACTTTGACAAACATTTGGAAGTAGTTAGAATCTTAAATTGAGAATTCAAACGCCATAGTAAAAAGTTCTTCTCAGCAATCTACCTATGCAACTACCTAAGCTCAGTCCAATTGATCTTTCTGTTAATATTCCTATATTTCATCAAATATTTTACTTCAGCAAACTGTTAGGTACTGCTTTCACAAATTTATAAACAATATTCAGTAATTTGCTGATAAAAAACTGATTTTTTTAAATTACATAATTCTTCATTATAAAGGATAAATTGAGTAACAGGCAATGGAAATATACATAGCAATAACAAACTTTTAAATCAGCTTATTATATTAAGTTACACATACATTTTAATAGCCTAAAGTATATTTTATCATACTATGCAAACCTCATTGTCACTTTTAATAACTCAATACTTAGTAAAAAGAAATCATATGTATCTGAATAAATCATTAATCTCTTTTATTAGCAAGGGCTGATTACAACTCTTCTGGAAGTCTGACTGCTGATCACATAAGATAGCTTCATACCACTGCTGAAGAGATGTATCATACACTCATGAAGCCATGGATGATTAGGATCAATAGCAAATGCTCTCTTCACAGATTGTAGCATAAGAAGAAATTTTTCTGTAAAAAATAAAATTTACAAAATAATTGTCATAAGTAGGAATGCAAACAAACACCCAATAATTTACAAATATAAATGCAATTTGAAATTATTAGAATAAATATATACATCCTGACTATGCTATTACTACAGTACAGATCATGTAGATCTCATAGTTGGTGAGATGTGGACAACTTCAGGTTGGTTTACAAGGTTGTCTCTGCACAGCTCTTGGCTTGCACAGAGTAAGGTGAACTTACATATGGTTAAACTGGACTTTGTAGCTATGGCATATTGCCCAAATGTATTTAACTGACAGGTACATGATTAGTACTGAATTGCATGTGGCATAGTTTTAACGAGGCAAAGTTAAGGGAGTCTTTATTCAAATAGCTTAGCACCCACTAATTATCTCACACGGAATCAATAAAGCTACATCTTTAAATTTAAAACATTAACAATAAAGGTTTTTAATATTATCAAAATCTTAAAAAGAATTAATCAAATATTACAGAACTTTAGGTATTTTTATTTGGCTAGTCAGACTTTGACTAATTTTCCTATTTGATTTTACTGTTTTGATTTTTTTTACTTGTAAAAATTGCTGACTCCTGCTTAAGCTGTGGTGACTAATGTACATAAAGTAATGCTTCAATAGTAATACAATACAGGTTTTAATTAAATTGAATATAATTTTTAAATAGGTGGAAAAGGTTTGACCACTGTACATGGTACATAGTAAAGAAAATGGATAGATTCATCTTATTTCCAAATTCTGCATATCTCTTTAGAAACATGAACTTACACATGAAAATATACCACTACTCATTCCTATTTTCCATTTACCTTTCCTGAAATAAATTTCAAAGGCAAAAAGATGGGTTTCTATTTTGTTCTTTACCAAATTCTTCAACGGAGTTAAAAACTTAATAGCTTCCTCCAAAGGTGCTTCAACCTAAAATTGGGGGCGGGGGG
>JANHFO010001571.1:63154-84134 GCA_032468095.1 Pareas carinatus
ACAAGTTAGAATTATAATATTAACTGCAGTTTGGCACATCATTTTTTTTGATATGTTATAAAAATGTCAGTATAAAAAAGATAGAGGTGACAATATTTGTTGCCCCATAAATTATTCTTTCAAAAATTTACTGTGGAAGCATAAAAGGTATAGTTTAACATGATTTACTCCCAAGAAAATATACATAAATTGTAATCTGAATAATTTTAGAAATGTTTTCTTTATAATTTTGTAATTTTTCAAAAATATTGTTCAAACTCTCTAAAATATAAAATGTAAAACAAAGGAAAAATACAGTATATAGCTCGCCCACAGTTCTACAAAGACATCTGATTTCCAACACGATGGTATAACAATGAAAATTTACCTTGTAGATTTTAGCTTTCACAAGGAACAGTTCTATCAAGGTAGGTGTACTTTCTATTGCAGCATTTATATAGTCTAGAGCTATGGATGGCTGCCCAATTTTGTCATAATGCTGTGCCAAGTAGTATTGGACCCAGAGTAAAGTTGTTGGAGGTTCTTCTTTACCATCATCTATTTGGACAAAATGTTAGGTATTTTTAACTAACATTGCTTGTGATCAGTAATCAAGCATGAGGTGATTACATAAAATTAATTAAACAAGACATTTTCCATTTTCTCTTTTAAGAATATTTCATGAAAAATGTGCTGTATATTTCTGTTGACTTTACAGTTCATGAAAAGCATATATCAAAATTTATTTTAATATAATATGGGAAAACACCTCAAGGCCGCAACTTATTATACTAAAATTAAAATGGAGACCGGATCTGACCATTTGAGTGGTCAGAGCAGTAGAGTTCATCTAATGCTAAAATAATATTGATAATCCAAACTTGCCCCAACCATTTAATACAAAGGTACCAGTTAAAACATATCCTAAGTTCAAGTTAATTCTGGCCCTTAATATAGCTGCACCTTATGGGAATAAGCAATCGAAATAGAAATGGGGAGATAACAATTACACATTATAACTGCAAAAACTGCTTGATGATTCAAATCAGGAGGAATATTTTATTCATGAAATAGTGACTACTGTCAATAAAAATATCACAGAGACATAGTACTTACCATTTGGGTTAAATAATCTGGAACTTTTTAGAGAAGTTTCATAACCCACCACCAGTTCCTCTATGATTGTCACCTATGTGTAAAAAAATAAATATATGCATTTTAGTTCAATGGATTATAGAACATAAGCATACTTTATTCATTAGAAATCTAAAAACAATTATGATTCTTAATGCATCTGTGTCACAATATGTATATTTAGTAAAGGTGGCAATGGACACAGTATCACTGTGGGTGCTTTTTAAAACTTTCTTACTATATACAGAAGGTATTTACAACAGGGTGAATAAAGTTACTTCCTACATTCTTTATCAGCAACTTTCCCCTCCTCTACTTCTGCTTCCTTTTCTCTCTGTTCATTCCTCCCTTTTTAGGTTTGATTAGAGAGAAAGGAAACAAGGGGGCTGGGATAGCTGCAGTGTGCTTATGATTGCTTGATTTTCTTTCCAGCTCAGCTGAATCACTGTCTGCTTCTACACTGGAGGAAGAACGCTTTTTTGAGTCTTCTGTTTTCCCCTAACACCAGGGTTACTGTTCTGGCAGCCAATCTCCCTTTCTGCCCTCTCCAGGATCTAGGATGAAGCTGCAACCTGCAACCATCTGGACTCCAATCTTTCATGATCTGAAATCTTGGGTAGAGTTTGTCGCTCTTGGTCTGCTTACATCAAACAGGAACGGACACTCACCCCACTCCACTCCCTAGCTCTTCTCCAGCATCTCCTTTCACTCCAGCAACAAATTTTATTCTTCATTCCTCTCCTTCTCTCACTTTAGTTTTGGTTATTCTGGCAGCATATTCACCAGCAACGGAAGAGGTAGCTTTTCTTCCGGGCTTTAGCTCCCAATACCTATATAGCTTAGTCTATCAAATAGGACTGCTCGCTCAGAATCTACCCACAACAGTCCTAGCTAGCAGTCAGGTCAGTTCAACAGGCATCAAGGAAGCTGTCTTTCAGGACCACAACTGAGCTGCCCCCCCCTTCCTTCTATCCCATGTCTGGCTCACACCAACAAAACTGCAGCCATTATCGAACTCAAAATCCATATCCTACATTCTGTTTATATAGTGTCTGTCGATCCATTCATTCATCTATTTATCTCAGTTCAGTCAATGATTGCATAGTTCTTGTTTGAGACAGCAAAGGGTTCCAACATTCCGATCATTAAGCAAAATGGCTGCTAAGTGAACATGTGATTGACACAGAAATACTGTGAAGATGACTAGTTGTGGCAATCTCATTCAGATAAGTTCTGTCTTGCAATGTCCTGTGTCTGAGCTTTTTGCCTTCTTTTTTTGCCCTGTAGCAAGGCAATTGCTTAAATAAACTTTCTGAACTTCCCCAAGTTAACAAGCTCAACCATGGTCCTTAATTAGTTTATTAGAACCAGCTGGCAGCTGCTGAGTGAAACTGACCAAAATTTTAATCATACTGAAAAGCTTTTGTTTGCATACATTGGTCAGAAAATAAATTGCCAGTTATCATGCTGATTTTTTAAAAAGTCATTATCTGTCCCAGTTGCTAAATGAAGACTAAGGTCCTATTTAGCGGAGGGTCACATTGTATCATTCTTAGATGGCCGATTAGAATTAGCCTTGTTTTCACAGCTGTAGTTCTATTCTCTTGTCTGCATTCACTTTTTTTAAAACTCCTGCTTTTACGCTACTACTGACATATGTAACTTGGAATGTTAATAATTTTTCTTGAAATACATAACAAAAAATTATTTTGTACTCTTACCTTTTAAGATATTTTAGTACTATCAGAAAAGTTTTGACATGGTACGGGCAGGCTTATAGCTCTGGAGAAGCACCCTCCTGTCTCTCAGCTTTGAAAAACATTTTTTTTCATAGAGAATCAACTTTTTATTTCATATAAATATACAGGTCTCATTTTCTACTTCTCTATAAATGCTAAAGTTCTACTCATGCCTATACATGGCCTCCTTCATCCCAATTAAGTTTATTCCCATAGTTGGATCTCTGAAAACACTTACAAAAGGCAAAACTGTAAACCGATATGCAGAAATACTCATTGGCCCATAAAATGTATATTTTTATAACAAAAATAGAATTGGCATTCTATTTAATTGAAAATTGTATTAGAATACATTTCAAATCATTGAAATACTTGCATATACCTTTTCTTTATCCTTGTATAGTGACCGTAATGTATTGAAAACTGGTGGACAACCTTTGCTGAAATTCATCCTCAGAAATTTGTCCAAGCATTCTTTAAACTTCTCACCTAAAGAAAAATATATGTGAGTTCTGCTGCAAGCATGTTGTTGCAAACCAAACAAATGCCACACTCTTCTCCAATGATGAGCACCAAGAATCAGATGTATTGAATTAGAATAGCATAGCTGGTCTGGTACTCTATAACGTTTATGCCAGGCTAAATAGAACATTTCTGACATTTTAAAAGTGAAGATAATGATAAAAGATATAACACCAAAATAATCCTATCTTTTACAGATAGGTTGAAGTATCCAAACAAAACTTACCCAATAAGAAGTTTAATGGCAGTCGTCTTGGAACTAATCCCCTTGGGTATTTAGTCCAGGCTTCTTCATAGATTTTGAACCTCTCTAACATATTAACTAGGATAACAAAATCATGTTGTTATAGACTCACATCCAATCTAAGCTGCCAATCAAACCTTACATTAACTGCCACAGATTTTAAAATATAACAGAAGCGATAGAATTGAAACAGAACTAATTTGGCTAAATATCGAAGTGACAATTCTAGAATGTCCTTCGGTCTGACCAGCACTTTGTCAAAAATGATCATCATTATGTTTTCTTAAACAGCACTTCCTCAGGTCAAATTATAAGCAAATTTTAAAAGCTGGATCCTATGAATTTGAATAATCTCAGCAATATTCTAATAAGCAAAACACTGTTTTTATTGATCACAGACATGCCACCTACCTATCTTTCATTGGCTTGCCACCCTGGCTTTCCTATCTCCCCTACTCTGTTCCACAAGTCAAGAGAGTTTTCTCTCCTTTTAAAAATCGCACGCACCCAGACACATATACACAAAACAACCAAAAGATACGATAAAGTTCAACCAAAAGTATAGCGGTGTAATAAAATCAGAAAAGAATATATAGAATATATTGATATTGCAGAAATGAATATTTGTAGAAACTAAAAGTATCTCCATAAAATGTTAATACAGAATCAGCTCAATCTTTTATTAAATCTGAGGGACATGAAAGGAGCCTCTTGGAAGATTGCATTACTTTTGGCAATCGGGTGCCTCTGGGCAAAGATGTTGTCACTGGCAAATCCTTTCAATCCGCTCTTTCGTCAGCTTTGTAGGTGCTTCTGACACAAATACAGAGTATTAAATCTAGCCATATAGACCATCAATTATTCCATCTTCTCATTTTTAGTACAATATTTTATTTTGATATAATATTTATAATATATACTTGGATTCTAAATATTTTATTATATGCCTTGGAGTAATAAATGAAGATAAAAGAAAAAAGTGGATATTCAATTAGTATTAATTGTAGTTTCAAAATTTAATATCATAAGCATTGTAGTATTTGTTTTTTCTTCAATATTAAATGTAATGAGTATATAGTAAAATGAATAAAATGAAGGAAGAGCATACATCAAGGAATCTGCTTTACAATAATAATTTCTGTCTAAAGGTAAATTACTTATTACCTTTCTCATCTATGACCAAAACAACATTTGTTTTGACCAGCTGCCTGCCAAAGCCAAATCAATTTCCAGGTATCACCGTGACAGCTGATTGTTTCCATAAATGAACAATGTAACATGTCATTTAAGAACTTTTAAAAGGATATCTTTACATGGAATGCTTTAGTCCAGCATCAAAGCAGAGAAAACTGTCAGGAATTCTTGATATTTTAATACTTTCAAGGAATGAAGCTAGGTGAGGTAAGAACCCATGGTTTCTAGACTAGAGTGAACTGTTTTGAGAACATAGTTCATCTATCCCTCCAAGGCATTCTACTTTTGAAAGGCACAGAAAATCACTCTAATTTAGGGAAAAGAAGGAGGAAGAGGAGGAGGAGGATATAAGGAGCTATTAATGGTATTAAATGGGAATTGCAGTTTAGTATGTTATGTATAACTTATTACAGTGTGACTATACTTAATTAACTACCTAGATTAGGGGTCATTGGCTGGTGATGTATGTTACATAACTTGAAACGGCAATTAAAAATGTTTAAAGTAAATAAAAATTCTTGATAAGTTTGATAATTATAAAAAGGTAAAAAAATATTAATATTGTGTGTTAGATACCATATTACATCGATAATACGGTATTAGACACCATACTGTATTACATTAGTTATAAGATGCCACCAATTACAGGACGCACCCGTATTTTTCTAAGTTTGAAATACCCTTTACCCTGGTAGGACGCCATAAGACGCACTGTGAATACAGACACCAAAATACGAAAAAACATGTGTCTTTATAATTGATGTAATACAGTAAATATGTACCATTTAGTGTTTATTGTAATAAGAATTGTTCAGATTACACTACTCTGTTATATTTTTATTAAATGCATTGGTTAAAAAAAATCCCTCTACTTTTTAATTTTGAACAAAGCAAATTGACTTCTATGCACCCTAGGGGGCAAATCTTATATAGGTATATATTTTCATCTTTGTCAAAATAGCAGACAAATTCTTCTAATCTAGCAGAATTATTTCTGAAAGCTTTCTGTCAGAAACCAAACTTTGGATAAGATTTTCAAATGCTCCACTTTTAATTAGCAGATGAGGTGACATGAGAATTAAACACCTCTCCTCCTTCCACACTGATTCATACACAGGAATAACCATAACCATGTGTTATAGAAATGTCTCAATACTAGAGGCCTTGCCTCATGCCACCCTGAAGTGGTTCTAAAATGCAACCTTTAGCAGTGTTATATCAGGTTTTCTGCCATATCCATAATGGTGATATTGCTTTTACTGAGGTATTTGCCAACTAGAATGATCTTTGATTCAAACTCAATTCCTGATTAGTATAGTAAAAGAATAACATGTATAAGTTTGATATTTGTTTTCATTGCTGTTTATAAGGACTTGCCTATCCATCCTTGAAATAAATAGCTGACATTAATTTTATGTTAAATTTTGCATTTTGGAATGCAGGAGAGCACATATAACTGCACCTCTTTTTAAAATTTATTTATTAGTTAAATTTATTTGCCACCTATCTTGCTATGAGACTACTCTAGGCAGGTTACGACAATAAAAAAGAAGAAATGAAAAGAGTGTAAACAAAGCAGAAATAATAAAACAAATAATAAAAACATGAAGAATACATCAATATAACAAACCTTTCATCATAAAAGCAGCCACATCTTTTTCCAGATCACAACACTCTATCAGTATCTGCACTACCACCCTCCCAGGAAACAGGTAAATGCCTATTCCAATTCACATAGACCCTCATCCATTGTAGTTAATATTTTTTCAAACTGCATGTTTCAACTTGTGAAAAGATAGTAACATATTTTCCTTATCTTTACTAATTCTTAATTTTTACATATAAAAATGTGGAGCTATTCACATCTACATAAACTAAAGCTTATCATTACCTGGTTTAAGTGCTTTTTCTAAACCTTTATAATAAGCCCAATTTTCAGGATTTCTTTCTTGCAATCCTCTGTAAATCTCAGCTGCTTCTTCCAGCCTGCAGAGTTGTAATAGAAGTTCTCCTGTTAAAAATGCAAACAGTTATCAATCAAACAGGATAGGGTATTGTATACACTTACAAATGAAATATATGTTCTAATTTCTATTTGTGCCAAGTAACTCCTTATGAAAGAAAAAACCACATTTACATACATAGCTTACTTGCTTTAAACTACCGTATTTTCATGGGCTTATAAGGCAACCCCTGCACGGAAGCTCTGCCGATCTAGCCTCCAAAACCGGACCTGGGAGGGAGACAAACAGGTTTTGCCTCTTGATGGCGGCGGGCAGGTTTAAAGATGTCGCTCAGTGGGGCAAAACTCACTAGTGACGAGCGGGCGGGCAGCGGCGGTGGCCGTGCGAGACTCTTCTGTTCTACCCCTGCACCAGCTTTTGTAAGTCTGGAGGCTAGATTGCTAGCTGGCGTGGTGGGCTGAGGAGGAAACACGGGTTATCCCCCCCTCAAGAAAAACCCACAAAGGGGAAGAAGGCGAAACTTAAAAGACAGAGCTTCAGTGCAGGGGTCGCCTTATACGCCGGGTCGCCTTATACGCCAGAAAATACAGTAGAAAAAAATTTACTTAGACAAAACAGTAAAAAGAATAGATTGGTTCAGTTGCTGAAATTCTATTTTTATATATTAATAGAATTAATATATGAGATACATTAATGGATAATATTCTTTCTTGCACTTCTTACAATTCAGAACATTTAAACGAGTATAAAAGACCAAGATCAAGTTCAGCCTCAGTCATGAATCTCATTCTGTCACTGGGCTGTTCAGTATCACAGGGTTGTTGTATGGTAAAATAGGAAAAGAACGCATTATGTATGCCATCCTGAGCTCTTGAATGAAACAGAAAGAAAATCTAACAAATAAGGTAACAAACTGGTTTTTAAGAAAAGAAATAATAATTCAAAACTGGTTTAATGGTTAGCATTTCACTGAACTTTTCAAAAACTATCACATAGTAGTTGGGATGTTTTGCAGTTTTACATTCACTATGGTATCTAGTTTAGCAAAGTTTAATTTAATTTGTATAATTTGGCTATATAAACAGAGGTCAGACCTCTATTCATGGGATATTCACCAGATAAATAGGAATAAGAGAATTTTCACCAATTTCTTGTTCTTCTATAACTGTGTGCAATAGACTAAACGTGCCCCAAATTTAACTCTTTTAGTAATAGAATGTGCTAAAGAATTCCAGAATGTTTCATTTTTCCTCCAGGCCATATTGAATTCTGTTCTGAAGGTTGTTTCAATATTAATCCTCTGCTGCCAAAAAAACCTGAACAACCCTTCTTATTCAAAACAGCCAGAAATGTGTGGTCCAGAGACAAAACATAATGTTCTGAAATTCTCTGAAACACTCCATTCATAGAAAGTTTGACACTTCTACCTGATAGTTTCATGAAACACTATTAGAAGAGCAGAAACTCAGTGATCTAGTAAACCTTGATCTAGTCAACAAGTAAAAAAACCCTCACAATTTACTGGTTGGAAAACTCCACTTAGTTTAGTTCGTTAACCAAATTAAATGATTTGCTGGGGCATGAACATGGTTAAGACAAAACTGAATTTAATTACTGATTATAATAATTTCCCATTTCTGTCACTTTACAAATTACAAGTTGGTAGTAACTTTTCAGGAACTCCCAGTGCACCCCCAGATAAAAAGGAAACACCTGTCATTTTGAAAAACATGAGGCCCACAGAAATTTATATTAAATAAGTGAGTTATTATGAGAATTTTATTATTATTTTTATTACAACATCACATATTTCAATCAGCAGCTGCCAACTGGATACCCTAATCATATAATCTTAAAATTTCTGCCCTTTCTTCCTATTACACATTTAAATAATTTCTTATCACATACAAAAATTATTTTTCATTTATATAAATGTTGCATCAACCATATCCTGATTTACCAAACTTAGTCTAGAATATACTTCGACATTATTCCATTTTAACAGTCTATTTTGTTACTTAGCTTTAAACATCCTAAATATTTCTCTTTTATTGCTTCCATATTAAATCTCCCAGTCTGTCATCTAATTCCCTTCATTCTTCTTACCTCAAACGTAAGAGATCAATTTTTTGCTTCTATGCATTTTAGAAAGTCATGTTACTGTTTTTTTAAAAAAAAAATCTATCATAGATTTATCATTTGTTAATTCTATTAAACCTTTGCATCTTACACATTAATTATATTCTTCTATATTACTTCAACAACCTACATTTTAAATCTTATAGTTCATCTTATTTATCTTATCAAACCATAGTAACAAACTTATCACTTATTAAATTTATCATTTTAATCCATATAACTTTGCTCATTTTGTTACTTAAACATTATCTTCTTTTTATCCAACATTCATTATAAGTCACTACTCAATATAAAAAAACTTTAAAAAAATTCTATTCTATATAACATTTCAATTCATATACTTAATCATTCAATAAAACAAAACTTTAAGTTTCATATTCAATTCTTCATTTTACGATATTTTCATCTGTCCAAATTTTTTCCATAACTTCCATATCTGTGTCTTTCTTTTGTTTGCATCTCTGGAACTATTCCATTTCTCTCTTATTTTTTTCCAAACTTCTTCAGGTTTCTCTATTGATGTCTTGCATTTCTTTGAAGCTGTTTTGTAGGTTTATTTTTCTTGCTTGCTTCTTATGATGCTCATAGGGGTGGTTGATGCTCTTTTTAAGAACCTTACACCTTACTTTGAACCTCCTATTGACTTTTAAATTGTAACTTAATTTCTCCTTCTTAAGTATAGCCATCTCTTCAGCAACTTGTTTTCTTTCTATTACTTCCAGTTTCTCAGTGTAGTTGTTGTCCGTACTGCAGTCATCTTTTCTTTACTTGAATTGTTTTCCTTTGGCTTTTGTATACACCTTTCATCTATTTTTTGCGAGATTTCTTAAAATTAGCTTTCTGTAAGTCCATAAATGTCATTATCATTTCATTCATGTTTTAATATTTGTACTGTCATTTTTATTTTTTTGTAATTGCCCCTCTTTATGTTTTGCTTAGTAACAAGTCTTGGAGTTTCATTCTTTGTAAGTCTCAATATTATTCTTTCTCACTGAGATCAACAGTTCGCAGCTGCTGGCCAGGGTCAAAGTCAGGCACTTACTTTCCACTTTCACTTCACCACCAAGTTTTTATTCTTTTTAAAATATCTCCAACAAGATCTTAAAGATTTTACAATCTTGCACTGTGGAAGCAATATCTTTTAAGTTTTAATATAGATGAAAAATCACTTCACCTCTAGACTCTTTATTTCAGTCCAAAACTTTTTTCTTTTTTCTTTATAATTAATCCCTTTTATTTTTGGTCACCATTTTTTCCCTCTTTCGGGTGTTTAATTTTTTAATTTAATTTAATTTTAATTTAGTTTTTTTTTAATTAGGTAGCATAGTCCTTTAGGTTAGGATTTTGAAAAACTCACCTAGATGGCTAGAGGTTGATTGCTGGCTTTTTTACGGCTTGTTTCCAATCTTGTTTCAGGATCATCTGCGGCTAAATGCTGCGAAGTTCACAGCACAGCATAGCAGATCTTTTGAAAAGTTCCTTCCCAGTCCCAAGGTGGTTGCTACCTCCCCAGAGACTGCGGAACATCCCCTTCCTTTGTTGCCTCCCCTGGGGCAACTTTAGAGTCGACTCCAGGCCTGGAATCAACCTGAACTAATAGCTGTCAGGCAGTTCAGCTCAAGGAGCTTCCCAAGTCTGCTGCCTCACTGCCGGGCTGTCCGTCGGAAGTCCAATAAATGAGTTTTATTCAATCCTTTCATAGCTAAAGCAGCTATTAAGGAAACAAAAATCAACCTTGGGTAAGGATAGTAAAATGCATGTTAAAAGCATGTAACACGCCTTTTAATATGTACCAAGAATACAAGTAGAGCAAACACTGGGGGTATGAAGGTTAGGAAACTAAGAAAACTGACTGATTGGCAAGTCAAATTGAAGGGTCAGGTCCTATTCAATTTTCAGAATATATACTGATGAAAGATTTTTGCAATATTACTTAGGAAAAAATTGCTCAAATTTGAACCACTTTATATTATATTTAAATCTGAGAACGGTACTTGCCAGTCTCATTCTTTCTAGTTATCAAACAATAATTTGTCAGAACAAATTAGTAATTATTTTTATTACTCATGGGGCAACATATAATCGTATCAGTAGCACTGATTATATGGAGAATTGACAATGATTTTATTCCTCAGACATTTAAATCAATCATACTACAAAAACATTTTTATTTGTAAAGAGATTTAGATGCAAGAGAATCTGAATAGCCCTGTTACCTTTAGTTTCTTCAACGGCTAACTTGTCACAAATTTGCTTTTCATAGGTTCCAAGATGATCCAAAGCTTCTTTATAAAGTCCTGCTTCTCGGAGAACTTGATTTTGATACAATAGCAATTCACTATACTCATAGTCTACTTTATCAGGAGAGGTCTACAAAAGCAAGAAAAAAAATTGTACTACTCATTTCCCAAAGGTGTTTTTTTCAAAAGGCAACTAGACTTTGTTTTTCCTTGAACACATTTTGCTTCTCTTCCAAGAAGCTTCTTCAGTTCTTTAGTACTACTCATATTTTTAATTTCAGTAACACAAATAAGATATTAACTCATAAATTAACTTCAATCCAACAGGGGATCTATATTATATTGAACATATATGTGAGTTGTGTCAGATCTGATCCCTATCCACATAGCAGTCTTGTCTCTTTCTGAATGGGAACTGGTAAAGTAAAAGTATCTGATACCGTTTGTCACTTTTTGCAGTTTAAAGTTACATCCAACATTCCTAGATAAGAACTTTTCATTTGATTTTTAATTGCCTATAGTTCTTGGAAATATACAAATTTTGGTAAATATAAAACAACAAATTTACAGTTTTGATCAACAACTCATTGACTTACATATAAATCTATGTAATACCTGCTGGGTCTTCCTAAATTCCTCCAAAATCTTCGCTGCCATTTCATAGTCTTCCAGCAAATGATAAGCTATAGCATAGCCAATCCATGATGCTCTCTGTGCAGGTCTAAGCTGAAGTAACTGATATCTAGTTTCCTGTATAGCAATAATAAATACCAAATTCATATTCTAGCCTTCTGTACTGAATTCCAGAATATCTAGCAGAAATCCATACTGCTGTTGTTTAACAAGTTGTGTCAGATTTAAAAAAATGAATATCTTTTAACTTCAACAATTATATTTCAATATTTTAATGTCAGAAAGTGGATAAAATGTTTTGATTTACTGTTTTGGCAAGGCAGAGAGCCATTTTGCATCGGGATTTCATAATGTGGAAAACAGCTTGTCATGACTGAGATAAAACCAAAGGTTAGTCAAATGAATTCAGGACAAGAATTAGCATTCAAAAATTTGGAATTGCCATGAGATAAGAGATTGAGAGAATGAAGTCTTCTTTAAAAATGATACATACTGTACTTTTATTTTTGTGATAGAAGTACAAGATACTTGACATCAAAGTTATATATCTATTGCTGTAATACGATAGGCTTATCCACCTGCTAATAAATATGTACATGATTTTGTATGTGCAAATCTTCGTAGATTTGGGAAGAGGATCACTTTAGAGATAGATGTCTATTTTTTGAGTTGGGAACAAAATGAGATCCCCACTTGCATATGAAAGAATTAATGAACACAGTCTCTAAAATCATTAAAGGTGGTCTTTGAATTACAGCAGCAATTGGGACTGGAATTCCCATTGCTAAGCAATGAGGCCATAAAGAGTGACTGCATTACTTAGTGATGGCAATTCATTCAGTCTAGGTCAGTGGTTCCCAAACTTTTTCAGTCCACCGCCCTGCTCCCCACACCCTATAAATAGCATTATTCAGAACAGCGCTTTGCACCACACACTAAGGAAGATAGGAACAGTAAAATTCAAAACTGTAACAATTAATTGCACATTTATTCAAAATCCAATTTAATTTTTTTTTAGTTAATATTAATTCAACAAAATTGCTGAGCATGATCCAATGATACCAGGTTTTCAAAGTCTGATAGTCGTTTGTCAAGAACCTTAGTAACTAGTAACTTAGTAAACTCAGTAAAATTTAGTAACTACTTTACTGTTCAGTAAATTCTTAATGTGATGGATGGGCTTGATGAAGTTTCCCAAAGCCTCGTTTTAAGTCACTTTGCAGAAGTCTTAAATTACCATGTTCAGTAATCTGGAGTCGATTTCTTTGTTTGGAGCAGTGGCTGCCAACCTTTTGACCTCGGGGACCACCAAATTCACAATTTGAAATCCCAAGGTCCACCAAGACAAAGGTACATACATTTGTAAAATAATGATCAGAGAACTTCAACTTTATTAATATAAAAGGCACCTATTTGAAACAAAATTTAAAAAGCTTATTTAATCATAACAAAATCTTTAAAGGTTATTGTAAAAAAATTATCAAAGTTTAATTATTACAAAATAATTGAAGTTTATGTAAGTGTTACACATTTTAGTATATTTCATCTTGCTTAGGAGAGAGAATGAGGCAGAGAGAATGAAAGACAGACACACACAGAGCAAGAGAGACAGACTCACACACATACACAGAGAGACACACAAACACACACACAAATTAAAACATACCGTTCTCGCACTGCACTTCCCCCTCATCGCTCACTCTCCCGCCAGTTGGCTCTAACTCAGGGCTGAGGTCCAACCAATCCTGTGGGGAGGCTAAGCTCAGGGCACTCAGGGAGCACAGACCGAGCTCCGGATGCTCTCGTAGGGTGGGCCGAGCTCTGAGCACTCCAGAGGCCAAGATGTGGGCGTTTCCGCTGGGTGAAGTGGAGAGAGGGAGGGGGAATGGGGTGTGCAAGTCCCGGCACGCCCTTGCGTCCAGCCGGCCCCTCCTGGGAGACCCCTGCATCTTCTGGGCAGCGCCCCCTGCCTCTTTATGCCCCCTGGCCACCTAGCACCCCCATGCCACCCCCCTGGCTTCCTAGCGCCCTCGTAAGTCATCCCACCGCCACCCAGGGGGTGGTAACGCCCACTTTAGGAACCACTGATTAGCAGTTGCCGATTTTTTTCATCCAGATTTGATAGCCCTAAGAGAAGACAAGTCATTTTGTAGTCAAAAGGCGGCCCCAGTCAAAGCTGAACATACCCATGTACATGACAAGTTGTTGGATGGCTATTCCAACTGCTCACTTCACAGCTTAAAATCACAGGGGGGGGAAGCAAAATAACTATATATGCTTATTGATGAAATGAATATTGTAAAAATGGATTTTTCCTGACTGCATTCTTGTACATTATTCATGGCCCTCAACAGTGCTTTTTGCATTTTCCATTGAAACTAATCTTAATCTTCAAAAAATACAGCCAGCAACTTCAGCGCACATCAATTGTAGTCCCTTTGGCTTGCAGTGCACAGTGAACTTGACTTTTTCTGTGGAGATGGGCATCTATTGTAATTGTATCCCTTGGCCAGTTCTGATTTCAACTTGTACTCAAAATAAATGGCAGTAGTCATAGTTTGTTTACCAAATTTGGGAAACATCTAATGTAAGGATGCAGAAAGAAAATCAATGCATCTAAGACGGCCTTATACTTCATCTTTTTTTCAATCACTAACTCCATAAATCATTTAACTTTCTTTTCTTTTAGCAAAAAGTCTGTAGAAGGTTTACAGTCTTTTAAAAAAAAGTTCTGTTTTTTCTCAAATCAAACAGGTCAGTTCTGCCATTTCCAAATGTACTCTTCATCATTTGATAACTGAAATAACTCAATTACAACTAAGTACAGTAGTATTTTTATTGTTAATTTTTATTAAAAGTTTTTACATTGCTAAAAGACAAATATAACGGTAGATAAAGAAAAGAAAAAAAAGAAGAAAAAAGCCATGGGGTTTCTACAGAAGCTAATTATTCCCTTCAGTTACAAACAAACTCATTATTCCTTCGCCCTTCTTGTATTACAACAATATCTTCAGCCTTTTATTTGTTTTTTTTAATATTGTGGCAAAATGTTTTAATCTTTTTAAAAAGTTAAAAGAAGTTACTTTACAGAAGCTGAAAGAAATGTATTTAAAATTAATCATGTGTTTTTCTAGATAAAGTATAAGGTGCCTTTTTATTTGGAAATATTTAACATTTTTCATAAAATTAAATCGTTGATCACATCTGCCAGATAACATTCTAAATCAGAACACTATTAAAAAAAACACCATATTTTACAGCATATATACAATACATATCTTTTATATTCATTATAAAATGATTGATGTAATCTAAACTCTAGTAAAGTTATTCATGGCTGAAGATAATCCATTCAATATATTTTTTTAATTATCCTTTTTTCTGTTCCTGATTTTGGAAAATTATTGATAAAGCAGATTAAAGAACAAATCTCAGTTTTCTAAAAACATGATATGAGAAATTAAGTCGGTATTATGCCAATGCACTTAAAAAACAATACAGTGCCTGACAAAATGTAGCGACCCATTTTTACTGCCAAAATATACATGTTTATATAAATATTAATTACATCTAAGCCTGTTTACTTGATTGTAACCTTTAAATATAAATTTGTCATTCAATTATTACTGTGACTAAAATTTCAATTAAGTGGATTGAGCAGCAATTTACATTATGATCGACAAAGACATTACATTGGTATCGCAGATTTGAACTATTTATGTAGCAATTTCTATACCTAGTTACAGAAAATATAGGAACAAAACCAACAGTTTTGAATCTCTTTTTCAGAAAATGACCTATAGTTGAACCTGTTATGTATAAATACTTGACAATTAGTAGGTGACATGTAAATGGGAAGTAGGGAAGATCAAGTAGCAAATTTGCCCCTTTGTGTTAAAGCAACTTCCACAGATAAACAATAGAGCCCTAACCCTGATAGGAATTCCAGTTGTGCCCCAATGCTGCCAGGGAATTCTGTCAATTTAAAGATTACTCCCATATTTATAAAAACATCTGGAAACAGATTCTCTATTAGGCTTCATATCACATTCTTCCTTCTCCTCTAGAGTAATCTACAGATAAGGAACCTGTAATTAGTACCATAAGCCATTCTATGGATCTAACTGCCTGCAACAAAGAATACCATGGCATAATTGTGATAACAATTTTGATGTGTGTCCAGTCACACTTGGCCAATAAAGAATTCTATTCTATGTATGCTAGCCCATATCCCACTCTTCGTATTAGTGAGATGCAGAATTACGATATATTTTTTATATATTTTCTGATTTCAGGGAGCAAAATAAACAAACTAAAGAATATACCAAATGATTAATAGTTCATTAAGAGCCTTGCGACTGAAGTTTACAACACATCTAATAGAAACAACTTTCCAGTATTCTATTTCATTGGCGACAGATGCTGCAATAAATGCAGCTATTTTTCAGTAACCCTTTTTATGAAAAGGATAACGCATTCAGAACATCAGTTGTGAGTCACAAACTTTGGAAAGTTGGCAACACAATCCTTCCTGCCTCACATATATACTTTCCCTTTCTAAATTCAGTAGCACGGATCACACATAGAAACACAACAATTAAGAATGGGGCCATTTTTGCACATGCCCCAGAAATAATACACTTCTGAAACTAAAGATTTTACATGCTCATCACATGTTGAGGTAGTCTGATTTACAAATAAACATTCTTTTACACTTTCATTCGTTCATAACAAAGTTCTTTCTGAATTCTCCTCCTTGGAAAAATTTTTCGTTTGAGAGCTATTAGCTGGAAAACAAAAGAACAAGGTTTTTTTTAACATTTATGCATATGGTCATGTCACTATATTCTATTCCCTGGAAACATCTATCCAACATATGTATTTTAAACACCTGTATTTCAGAGGACTGAAGACTGTGTTCCTCTAAAAAAGTATGGCAGACTTTATAGCATGATATGCCCTTTGAGGAAAATCATGATACCCTGTATAAAATGCCTTTGAAACTTTATATACATGTTTCCCCATTAATCTAGAAAGTGACATTCCATCAAATCATTAGAACAATTCTAACCATGAAAACCATGATTTTTTTCTGAGGGAAAATAATCCACCTAGTGTTTCTTCCTGAACAACTATCGGTATTATTGAAGATGTATGTGCTTCTCAATTTTGGGGCCCAGCGTTTTAGCCAGATACCTATAAACATGTTCATAAAACTTAATTGTATTTTATTTGTCTCTTTAAACAGCACATTATCAATCCAAATCTGTAGTTATAAAGTATGTCCATCCTAAAAGCTAGAAACTAAGAACCTTTGTTCCCATGACTAGCAGCAATTCCTTTCATAAAAGCGGAAATGAAGAGGTTATTTTCTGGCAACTCTTTCTTGTCTCCACACCCATTATATTACATTACATCTTCTATTATTTTTGAGGAATACATTTCAGTAACTGCTTGATACTGTAGAAGCCACACAGCTGGCGGCTGGTACAGCAAAGTAAGATTTTGACCTTAGTATATATTACTGTATTTTCCAGTACTTGAATTTTTACTTTATAGAAATCGATCTCCCAGGAAGAATTCAATATGTACAGCTTTACCTGCTCAGCAAAAAATGAGGTGACTGTGAACACAATCAATGTCACTAGTACACAATGTGTCCAGAATTTCAGCTTATCTCTGTAGGCTCTCCTAAGTAAATATGATAAAAACAAGTAAGATATTTTTTAAATGAATGATGAAATCCAATAGGTCAGAGAAAACCAAAAAGTTCCTCTCTATGCAAAATGTTGCTTTCAACAAGTTTTGGGAGAACCTTTAAAAAAAAAGTAAAAAGAAGAGGCCAACATTATGGGAAGTGGAAGGAGAGATTCCCCCATTCTTAATTTTAGATTTGTACATTACAGGCAATCCTCACTTAATGAACAGTTGCTTAATTAGTTTGAAGTTATGTTGAACTTTTAAAAAGTTACACTCCCCTATACCAAGTGATGGATAACGTTTTCAGCTCCGGCGCTGCTACTCTCTTTCTGAGCATGCACATGGCCCTATGATATCATCACTTGGCATCACTACCCTCTTTCTGAGTATGCTCAGCTCTGGTGGCTTGGCTTGCATGCCAACAGAGAGAGGTCTGTGTGCCCGCTGTGGCACGTGTGGCATAGGTTCTCCATCACTGTCCTATAACCACAGTTACATGATTGCATTTTGGGTGCCTGGCAACCAGGTTACATTTATGACTGGTTGCAGTATGCCGTGGTCACATGATCACAATTTGCAACTTTTTTGCCACCTTGGATCATTGAATATGCTAAATTAATGACCTTGTGGTTTGCTTAACGATCATGTGATTCACTTAATGACTGCAGTGACTTGCTTAAAAAATGTCATTAAAATGGTCTTAACATCAAATCAGGTCACATGGTGATCCATTTAACGATCACAACAACTTGTGACCAAACTTTAGGGTTCAGTTAGCGAGGTTTACCATGACATTTAAAAGAATGAACAAAATAAAACTTTGATACAGATCTTGGTGTTTTATCCTTGCATCAATTACAAAATTTAACCAGTTGGCAGAAAGCAACGATTAAATTATTAGAATGAGACCCTATAACAGAGCGTGTTTAAATTACACAGAATCTGAAATATCAATGTAATGTTTGAACTATCGTTCTTCTGTTGTCTATCTTTAAAGAATAGTAATAATAGCAATTTTAGCTTTAAGTAAATTCAATCCACCATAAAAAAGGGAGAATCTTCTTGGGTCAGCTCTGAAAGTTTTACTTCAAGTGATAACACAGTACATGCATATTCATTTCAAGGGTGCTGAAGGACTCACCACTCCTGAAGCTCTTGCGTATGAAGAAAGCGGTTTCGATATTCTCTTGGCAGTTCAAATTGTGATGGGATGGGAAACATGGATTCATAAAAATCCCTAAGAACCGCCTTTACAGTCTGGGCATCCTTATGATTGTGATCAATGTTGTCATTCAGACAAACAAATATTCTGAAAAAAATACATAATAGAAAAATCTTACTGGAACAAAATGCAACTTTGCTTTTTAAGTAGCTATTAGTCTCAATTGATATGTTCTCCTATTTCAGTTAAAAGCAATGTGATAATTACCTTTTGAGAGCTGAATGAAATTTTATTTTAATGTATGCTGATAGTGTGTATTTAAGTGACAGTAAAGTTCTATCCTATCCTATCCTATCCTATCCTATGATCTTACATTGCAAGCTAATAAGAATAAAACAATTGAGAATGTCTACCATATATAACACTAGCATCTGTTCTTACATAAGACTCTTTGTATTATCTTCCCTTTAAATGTGTTCATAGCATGTATTTTATAGACAACTAATGGTGATTATGTTTCTAATATAAAAACACAGTTTCATTGCAATCAGTTTTTGTCATTAGCAGCAGCAGCAACAGTAATGTAGCAGAAATAATGTATAATAATTCACAGACAAAAGTAAAATAAAATATTAAAAGATTGAAACTGTAAACTCATTAGCAATATTTAAAGGCTCAAAATTAACTAAGGGAGTGAAGGTCTCACTTAGTTCTAAAATGACACCATTCCTAATCTTGGCAGTGATTTTGGAAAGCCTGAATTGAATGTCACTCAAAATTGCCTGTTTTGCAAATCTTTACACCAAGAAAGGTCTGTAATGAGATACCCAAAGACTCAGATAATCAAGCTCATTTCTGCTCAAAATGTTAATGTTTACATCCACTATCTTCTGAAGCCAGAAAATAATTGGCAATTTGTGCTGACCTTTTATATAGTCACAGTATGGGGCACTATTTACAATCTAGCAACCAGGTTTTATATCAACAGAAGTCTTTGGATACTCTTCAAGGACAATGCAACAGAGTACATTACAACATTTTAGACATGATGCAACAAAAGAATGGATAATTCTTGCAGATCAGAGGCATTCAAGAATGACCATAGCTGACATACTTAACACAACTGCACATTCTTAGCTACTTAGTATTATATGAATGCAGCGCTATAGTATATGTGAAAAACCAAATAAACACTTTCCCTCAATTCCTGTTCTCCCATAGACCTTTATTGAAACCTTGCAGCAAAGTGACAGACAATACAGTCAAATAACTCTGGGACAATCCCAGTTTAGAAATCACACAAATGAAAGGCAACTGGGGTATTAATAGTTTATATCAGTTGTGTCTATTAAAAGATACTTAAATGGTCATTAAATGAGAACAATTTAGAACTACTGAAATTTTAGTGTAGTCTAAAATAAGCATAAAATTATAACTTAAGCCATCAACAATTAAAAGCCTATTCAAAAACATTTCTTCTACAGGATATAAAATTGAGACAATATCAGAACCAAAAAAATGATTAGGAATGCACACCTGGGATTTTTTCGTATGTCATCAAGTTGTCCAACTACATGAGAAACATTAGTGCGGATCATTTTGAATGCTACTTCTTCTTCTCCCATAATTTCAAACCTTGATGATAAATAAAAAAATGTAAGCATCAACAAAATAATATGAATTAGAAAATTAAAGTAATGGCATTATCCTATTCTTCATAGTTCTTCAACTCAGGTACCATTGAGTTGGATTTGTCTCATGGAAATTCTATGGACAAACGCTTGCCATCTTGCTCCATCTCCAGAAATCACTCATAGCTCTTGCAGCAGCATTATAGTAATATTTCTTTCATCTGCTCTATCCTAACTTATTGTCTGTTTTTCCCTTCCACCCCCTTCAATCTTGCCAAGCAAAATTTCATCAGCTTGCATCCCTCATTCAACTTGCTGATCATCTCGAGGAAGTAGTCAGCTTATATTTGATCCAGGACTGCCCGATTCATCCTTAGTCAGTGCATGATATTTTAGTAACTACCTCCAAATATGAAGATTTCTATTTTCTTCCATTCTTTCCTACTTATCCATTAGAAATTGCTTAAAACTCTATAAAGTTCGATTGATTCACATAGTGCAGAGATACAGGCATGGAGTTTTGCATTCTTCATAATGACCTGGTGTGATGCTTGAAATGAGATGAGACATTTATTCATTTATTTATTTATTTGATTGGATTTATATACCGCCCTTCTCCCGAAGGACTCAGGGCGGTGTACAGATAATATGAAATGAGAGGATAAAATCAAAACACTCAAATTGATCCAAACTAAAATT